>JAMWET010007756.1:0-17500 GCA_024036415.1 Prochilodus magdalenae
CAAGGTCCTCAATCGCTACAGACGCCCTGCGCCACAGCATCTCAGCTGAAGGAGCTGGGCGCGCATATGGGAGATCAAACTAGGTGACTATGGCTTAGCCACTAGCTAGCTCACTAATGTTTGAAAAAAATTTCATGATTAAAGGCTATACAAAATTAATTTCCTTTGTACAATTGTCGAGATCAAAAGTGACTAGCTAGTATATGTAACATTAGCTTTTTAGCTAGCAAAAGCTCTAACTAGCTAGCCTAGCTCACTAAATTGAAAATTTCATATTAATGCCTGACTATAATTTCCTTTGTGCCTCGTTTTTGTGTATAGATCAAAACTCTCACAGTGACTACAGCTTTTAAGTATTTGCAACATCTAGCTTTTGTAGCGTAGCAAAAAGTGACTCTACAACTAGCCCTAACGGCTAGCTCACTAAATTCAGAAACGAAGAACAATTTCATATTATACTGCCTCACTAGACTAGTAAATTTCCGTTGTGCTTTTCGTATCTCCACAAGTCTAGTAACAAATGCGGCAAGCATTGTTTGTTGAGATCAAAAAACGGTGGAATAGCTAGTATTGTAGACATTGAGCTTTTTAGTAAGCCAAAAAAGTGACAGGCCTAACTAGCAATAAGCTAGCTCACATAGAATTGAAACACATTTTCATCACTTAAGGTATGAGTGAATTTAATTCTCATTTGTACAATTGTCACAAACAGCAAGCATCAGAGAGGTCTAGTTTGCTAGTAATATGTAACGGTTAGCTTGCTAATTTCTAAACTAGCTAGCCCCTAGCATTCACTAAATTGAATAAAGCTTCATATTCAAGGTAAGGTGAATGTTGTCTTTCTTGTGCTAGTGGTTGTCATACAGGGACTATGGATCAAAACAGTGACTAGCTAGTTATATGTAACATTAAGTAGCGGAAAGGTCTTTTGTTTTTTTTTTTTTTTTTTTTTTTCTTTTTTTTTGCTCTAGCTAGCTAGCCTAGCTCACTAAATTGAAAGTTTCATATTAACTTTAATTTCCTTTGTGCAGTTGCAGAGACCAAAAGTGACTAGCTAGTATATATTATGGTAGCTAGCAAGCTCAAACCAGCTAGCCTAGCTAACTATATAGTATGAGACCCTGGCTTATTTATACAGATGTTAATATTAACATGCTAACAACAAGTGGACGATTTGAGCTTGATGCATTATGTTAGCTGATGACCGTTTAAAATGAGCTGTTCCTTTAAATGACTGACAGCCTTAAATCCCCCAAGTTATTTCATTATTAGTTGGTTAACCACGTTTGGCTAATTAGTTAACCACTAACCTTACTTCCGTCATTTTTTACATCACTTCATTAACTGCCTAAACTGTCAACGCCTCTATCCTCTCAATGGGCCAACCTGATACGCAGGTATGCTAACCTCAGTAATGAAGGCGCAGCCCATATGCCCGCTGGGTTTTCTAAATGTGTAGGTGCTTATTGCTCAGCACTGCTGCGGAGACTCTGTAAGAGCCAGGCCAGGTGGGATTGGGTCAGCATCCATCACTGGCCAGGAGGCGTAATTGGGCAGAAAGGGGGAGCGTGTTCTCACCGGAGTGCTGAGAATGGTCTGCGCCTCTCTGGAGGCCGAGACCTCTCTGCATTAGATGGAGAGCGAGTGAGTCATTAGAAACCAATGATAGGAGTGTTGATGTCTTTTATCAGCTGAAGGGCATTCGACATTCACAGAGCAGAAATAGCAATGAATCTGAGTGCCAAATCTAGAGCAGTGCCACGGTTACTCTGCAAAGAGGATGTCATTGATTTACTCCAGTGTGACCGCAGACACACTCAGGTCCATAAATATTTAGACGTCGGCACGGTTATTGTTATTTCAGCTGCACAGCACCGAGCGAATAGCAGGTGCGGACTTAAATAATGAATGTGTGTATAAAGTGCAAGTTTGTTTACATCCAGTTCTGTTTGCCATTGGAGTTCTGGACTTTGCTCATATTTTGGCTCATAACATTAATTTTTATGCTATGAGAAACTGCTGAAGTGTGTTTGTTGCCTTGAAGCAACATTATGCGACAGCGGGATGGATTTAATGGCTAGTCTGAAGTCTCTTACGCAGCATAACTTATTGCAGTTATAGCCACGTTTTTCATCTGTAAGATATTTTTATTGCAAATCATTTGGTCAGTTTGCTTATTATAGAAACTTATGAGGTATGCAGCCTGTAAGCCATTCTAGTGGTTAGAAGCCCATTCGCCCTCACATTAAAAGAAGTGTATTTAGTTGTGCTCTAAGTATACTTCAAAGTAAAACTAAAATTGTGTGTATTAATAAGAATATTTTTAAAAAATAAGAATATTTTCAGAGGACTTTTTAGGTAATTATTAGTGATAAGTATACTTGACTTATATGTATACACAACAGTTGTAGTACGTTTGGCCGGCAGGACTGACCAGACGAGTGAAAATACAGATCGTTTTATTTAACAAGACGAAGTGAGCAGGCTAAACAGACAGCAAAAGAGTCCAGGTGAAAAGCCACAAAACACAGTCCAACCAGGTAAACAAATCCAAAGGGGTTAGCAAAAGTGGAGCACCAGAAAAACTTAGCAAAATGTCAAAGGTTATCCACAGCTGTTCCTTTAAATGACTGACAGCCTTAAATCCCCCAAGTTATTTCATTATTAGTTGGTTAACCACGTTTGGCTAATTAGTTAACCACTTATTTCCGTCACTTTTTACCTCACAATATTAACTGCCTAAACTGTCAACGCCTCTATCCTCTCAACCTGATACGCAGGTATGCTAACCTCAGTAATGAAGGCGCAGCCCATAGCAAAATATCAAAGGCTATCCACAGAGTTGGCAATACCTCCCAAAGAGCAATAGCACGAGAACCCATATAAATACAAACAAGACTGATTGACAGCAGCTGAAAGCGGTTGAAATTCGGGAGACACTGAATGGAAAGCGTGATTGGCTGCTGGAGCGCATGTGGCATGTCACAGAGCTGGGTATTCTGGGAATTGTAGTCCGATGGAGTTGGGAATTGGGAGAGATGGAGACGGAGGAAGAGCCTGGAAGTGCAAAACTTGTGCTTAACCTTTTTTACTGAGATACACTTTATACACTTAGATCAGGAAAGTATAATAAAATATCATATCAATATTCATATCATTAATAATTAATTGAATCAATAAATAATCATAAGGCATTAGGTGCACTATTTGTTTGGGAAAATTTTGAAGTATAAAAAATACATTCCTATGTTTATGTCTTTATGTTATGACAATGCTAAACGTTAGCATTGGCTACAGTTTCTATTAAGTGTTTGGAACCTTATTAGCATTTTCTGTTCAAGTCAAAGACATTTCTGTTGTTGGAGGAGTGTGTTCTGAAAGAGGCTGGTATCTACAACCTGTAAGTGACTGGTCTTCTCGTTTACACTGGACCATTGCTGTATCTGCGAAGCAACATACTGGTGTGTCCTAGCAGATACCCTGCTTCCTTTCATCATCCCCCTTTAAATGAGAGTTTAGACGGTGGTGCAGTAGAACCTGGGCTGGACGGACGTATTGCTCTTATAAGCCCACTCCGCTTAGAAGTGTTCCAGAGTTGAGAGATGAATGCCATGTACAGCCGGCTGAGGTAATGAGTACAAAGGGGTTTTCAAAGTGTTGGTAAATGCTTCATTCCAGCAGCCTCACAGGAAGCTAGCTTCTTTCTCTGGGCATCAGAGACTCGATTTTTTTGTTCTGGCGATGGTTGGCCCTTTACCAAGTGAGTGAGGGGAAACACAGACTGAGAAAAAGCTGAGGAAGGGGAAAAGTGAGGAGTGAGGAGATCTGGTGCAATTAGGGGAGCGCTTACTGGAGGGATGTGGAGTTCAGAGAATCCAATAACGGCCCACCCTTTTTCTACTGTGCCACTGTCTGGGTCCGGGGTTATTACAGAGATGAGCTGTCAATCAAACAAACTTAATCATGATTCGCTGATTTCAGAGATGGACAACAAGAACTTCCATTTGCTGGGCTACATATGCTTAAAGGGACTGGCGAAAGTGGATGTATTGAGCAAGAGCAGAAGCTTGCACATCATAAGATACCTTTATTGTCATTGCACAGTGGACAACGAGCAGCAATCCAACAGCACTTTACACACAAAGTAATCAAACATGGGGCTAAAATATATAAAGTGCAGAATTAAGATAGAGAGGGGGAAAAAGAAAATGTAATATACATATATGCACATTGCCCCTATAAATTTTGAAATATATAAATATCAATATATATTTTTATATATATTATATATTTAAATATAATTTAATATATTTAAATATAAGAAATAAATATAAAAACTTTATATTATAAAACAGAAATTAGACAGTTAAAAGACAATAGACAATAGAGAGGTTAGTTATCAAATCAAATTTATATATATAGCGCTTTTTACAACTGATGTTGTGTCAAAGCAGCTTTACAGAAACTCAGTAATAATAATTAATTAAGGAGGGAAAAGAAGTGAGCAAGCTGAAGGTGACGGTGGCAAGGAACAACTCCCTCAAGTAGAAGGAAGAAACCTTGGGAGGAACGGGACTCACACGGGGGGACTCATCTTCCTCTGGTCAAATCTACATTTTGATATCTAAATATCTGAGTATGCTGATTAATAAATGGTGGTGACAATAAAAAAATATAATTGTGAAATAATAGTCCGATGGAGGTAGCAATAGTGAAAGCAGTCTGCAGCGGAAGCTGGTTGGGCTGGGTGAGGAAGCCTGTTTAGGCTGGGCGAGGAAGCCTGGTTAGGCTGGGCGAGGAAGCCTGGTTAGGCTGGGTGAGGAAGCCTGGTTAGGCTGGGTGAGGAAGCCTGGTTAGGCTGGGCGAGGAAGCCTGGTTAGGCTGGGCGAGGAAGCCTGGTTAGGCTGGGTGAGGAAGCCTGGTTAGGCTGGGTGAGGAAGCCGGGTTAGGCTGGACAAGGAAGCCTGGTTAGGCTGGGTGAGGAAGCCTGGTTAGGCTGGGCAAGGAAGCCGGGTTAGGCTGGGCAAGGAAGCCTGGTTAGGCTGGGTGAGGAAGCCGGGTTAGGCTGGGCAAGGAAACCTGGTTAGGCTGGGTGAGGAAGCCGGGTTAGGCTGGGCAAGGAAGCCTGGTTAGGCTGGGTGAGGAAGCCGGGTTAGGCTGGGTAAAGAAGCCTGGTTAGGCCGAGCGAGGAAGCCTGGTTAGGCTGGGTGAAGAAGCCTGGTTAGGCTGGGTGAAGAAACCTGGTTAGGCTGGGCGAGGAAACAAGGTTAGGCTGGGTGAAGAAGCCTGGTTAGGCTGGGAGAGGAAGCCCGGTTAGGCTGGGTGAGGAAGCCTGGTTAGGATGGGCGAGGAAGCCTGGTTAGGCCGGGAGAGGAAGCCTGGTTAGGGTGGGCGAGGAAGCCTGGTTAGTCCGGGAGAGGAAGCCTGGTTAGTCCGGGAGAGGAAGCCTGGTTAAGCGGGGCGAGGAAGCCAGGTTAGGCGGGGTGAGGAAGCCTGGTTAGGCTGGACGAGGAAGCCTGGTTAGGCTGGGCGAGGAAGCCTGGTTAGGCTGGGAGAGGAAGCCTGGTTAGGCTGGGAGAGGAAGCCTGGTTAGGCTGGGCGAGGAAGCCTGGTTAGGCGGGGTGAGGAAGCCTGGTTAGGCTGGACGAGGAAGCCTGGTTAGGCTGGGCGAGGAAGCCAGGTTAGGCGGGGTGAGGAAGCCTGGTTAGGCTGGACGAGGAAGCCTGGTTAGGCTGGGCGAAGAAGCCTGGTTAGGCGGGGTGAGGAAGCCTGGTTAGGCTGGGTAAAGAAGCCTGGTTAGGCCGAGAGAAGAAGGCTGGTTAGGCTGGGCGAAGAAGCCTGGTTAGGCTGGGTAAAGAAGCCTGGTTAGGCTGGGTAAAGAAGCCTGGTTAGGCTGGGCGAGGAAGCCTGGTTAGGCTGGGCGAGGAAGCCCGGTTAGGCTGGCATCATAGAAGTTATTGCACATTCCTTGGAGCTGGAATGGAACACTTGAACAGTGTACAGTGCTCTATTGGAGTCGATGCCAGTGAAGTGTGGAGGTAGTGTTCTATATGTGCACTGTATACTCCCAGGGAAACCCAAATACCAGCCAACGTTCTGTGGGTGGTACTGATTGCTTTGGCTGGTCAGAGTCCAGATTTAAACCCTATAGAGAATATTTGATCTTAGATTAAACGCAAAGCAATGCTTTCCTCAGAGTCGAGTGGAACAGCACTGGCTCCTCTTTCTGTAACAGTCAGTGTGCAAGTTCACCCACAAAACCAGAGCTAGAACTAGAAGTAGAATCTAGAACCATTGGTCATTAATGCCAGCACACGGAGGAATCTGGCTACCAGGTTTATCTCCATACGTCCATGAAGTGCAACACCCATCCAGTGAGCAAAGTGGTGGGCCTGTCACTAGCTGGTTTGAACCGGAAACCTAATTTGGACTATCCATCACTTTAGTCGTGAGGTGTTGGTCAAGGGAATTGGGCAGGCAACCGGTTATATGGCATACACAGTATATTATAATACCAGGAATAAGTTTGTATAATTACATAAAACTCGCTATAATTACATGCATTTACATAAACTTAGATAAATATATAAATTAAGAGTATGCAACTTCATAATGTCAGGCTTTATAATGCACTAAACGTTAATAAGGACATTGTAAGGATGAATGTTGTACTAGGTCAGCTATGGCCTTTACTGTACTGTACTGTACTGTACGTCCCTTATTACGGTTTCTATGAACCTGGGCATTCATAATGCCTTATAAGTGCATTCATAAATATCTATATAGCATTTGTAATGCTTTATAAGACTTGCCATAAGCCTATGTAACTGTACATAAATAAACACAACACCACAGCATTAGGCTTCATAGCATAAAGTGACATAAAGCATTATAATGCATATTTTTAACATTATTGTTAAGACCAGCAACGTAAAGCCTAGTAATTAATAAACCTAGATATTATAAGTGTCCCATACCGCCCTCTCTGGTGCCTGTGTGTTACTGCAAGGCTGTTCTTGCTCCACCCTGGCTCCACCCACTTCCACACCTGCAGCTGATGTAGGACTGCCATTTGTGCTCTATGGTTTGCTCAGCCTGGTTGCCAAGTCTCTGTGTTCCCACTAGAGTCGCGGTTTCCGCAGTTCTTCATCCTCCATGTTACAATGAGGCATTATGAAGCCTGACCTGATAAAGTTGCATACTCTTGCACTATTAAGCATTATGCATGTGATTATAACATATTCATCAGACGCTAAACAAGCTTATGCCTAGTGTTATAAGGTGTATATGTCGTATGTAATGCATTATACATGTATTTCTGTTTCATTATGAGAACCAGATTCAATGGATGTTTTACCAAATCGATCCTTTGACTCCAGTCTGGGGGGCGACTCCACTCTTAGCCAATGAATCTGAGAGTTGAAAATGCTTGGAGTTTAATTACCAGCCAGCCCCAGCCGTCCTGCACCGCCGCTCTTCATTCCCTTCATGATTTGGAATGCAATAAGCAATTATAGGAATGGAACAAGAACCAAAAACCTAAAACAAGCAATGTTTGTCCTGGAAGGCTGCTGGAAAAGAGAGAATGAAGGGGAAGTTTGATTTGCGGGCTTAATATTCAAATTTCCTTTTAGTTTAAATAATGCTGGAGTTACATTCTGGTGCGGAAACACCATAAGATGTTTGCTGCATCGCTTAAACTGGATATGGAAAGTGTATGTGTATAAAAGTGTAATATGTATATATATATATATATACTTCATTAAATAAGAGTATGCAACTTTATAATGTCAGGCTTCATAATGCACTATATGTTAATAAGGACTTTGTAATTATGAATGTTGTACTAGGGCAGCAACGGCTTTTACTGTACTGTACGTCCCTTATTACATTTTCTATGAACCTGGGCATTCATAATGCATTATAAGTGCATTCATAAATATTTATATAGCACTGGTAATGCTTTATAAGACTTGACATTAGCCTATATAACTGTACATAAATGATCATAATAGCTGTTACAACATCACAGTATTGGGCTTCATAGCATAAAGTGACATAAAGCGTTATAATGCATATTATATATTATAATGCATATACATCAGCAGCTTAGACTGAGGAAGAAGATCAAATTCAACTTCTTTATTTCAAAGAATTTGAGAAAAATTTGCTCTAATTTCAACGAATTCTGCCAGCATGACTATCTCAGCGCATCACTTCCTGTCCCCTCACCCTTCGTTATGTGACACAAGCTAATTTTCCATCGTATGACTGTAATCCATCATGGGATTAGAGGCTTTCTGGGGTAAAATTAAGTCTTAAGTCTTAAAATTAGAACATCGATCCCAGCGGACTCAGAGGTGGCACCAGAAAACCAGGGGTCATGCATCACTACTTTGGGGATGTGAGCTTCTGAACACACCTAAACGCTGACACAATGAATGCTGCACCTTGTAAACCTGCATTGTGGATTGTGAAGCCTCGAGAAGCCTACCTCAGGGGTTGAGAGCATCAGCTATTTCATTCCACTCATCTGGCGTGTTCAGCAGTGCAGGTTTACACCCCTAGACACTAATGCTGTGCCAGAATTCACAGTTCTGTGTCCTTCTCCACGCTTCCGTTCATCAATGTTCTCTCACTACAGTACCCA
Source organism: Prochilodus magdalenae (assembly GCA_024036415.1). NCBI lineage: Eukaryota > Metazoa > Chordata > Actinopteri > Characiformes > Prochilodontidae > Prochilodus > Prochilodus magdalenae. The sequence continues at coordinate 8,651 of JAMWET010007756.1, forward strand.
GGACACAGTCATACAGTCACTGGGAATCCCTCTAATGTCAACCAGTGCTAACGGCTAGCCTAGCCGCTGGTTTATAAAGTAATGGATACAATCAAGCTGCTGTTAGTATAACTCTTACATCAGGCCTCAGTCTTTATTGAGCACGTAGTGGACGCCAGAGGCACGGTTTAACCCTTTCCGCCTGGGAGGACCTGGGCGCTGGTATCTAGATAGCCTTTCTTTGGCTAACATTAGCTTGTAGCTTGTGCTCTCCTCATTGATGTAATTCCAGTGATCTGTTCGCTCTCTTATAATGGTTATATGGATGCAATAAGATACCTGGCTTCCTAGCAGCTATGCTAGCCTCTGCTGTTGAGAAAGCACACGGGCGGTATGAGACCCAGTGGCCAGAACTGACTATCCCTCAGAATGTAGCTCGCACTTGCTTTGCCTTGTGACACAGCTCTGCTTCTGCGCTCGCACCCTTGCGGAGATACATCCAAAAATAATAGGCTACTATTCCTGGATGATTCCGAACATGGAGCAACGAGCAAAATAATAAAAATAAAAACGATCAGATCATGTGTTCTGTCTTTCTGCTCATGCCATGCAGCTCTCTCTATCTCTCCTCTCTCTATCTCTTCTCTCTCTATCTCTCCTCTCTCTCTCTTTCTCTCTCTCCCTCTCTCTCTCTCTCGCTCCCTCTCTCTATCTCTATCTCTCTCTCTCTCTCTCTCTCCCTTCCTCCCTCTCTCTATCTCTTCTCTCTCTCTCTTTCTTCTCTCTCTCTCCCTCCCTCTCTCTCTATCTCTCCTCTCTCTCTCTCTCTCTCTCTCTCTCTCTCTCTCTCTCCTCTCTCTCTCTCTCTCTCTCTCTCTCTCTCTCTCTCTCTACCTCTCTCTCTCTCCCCCTCCCTCTCTCTCCCTCCCTCTCTGTCTCTCTCCCTCCCTCCCTCCCTCCCTCTCTATCTCTTCTCTTCTCTCTCTCTCTCCCTCCCTCTCTCTCTATCTCTTCTCTCTCTCACTCTATCTCTTCTCTATCTCTTCTCTCTCTATCTCTCCTCTCTCTCTTTCTCTCTCTCCCTCCCTCCCTCTCTCTCTATCTCTTCTCTCTCTCTCTTCTCTCTCTCTCCCTCCCTCTCTCTCTATCTCTTCTCTCTCTCACTCTATCTCTTCTCTATCTCTTCTCTCTCTATCTCTTCTCTCTCTCTCCCTCTCTCTCTCTATCTCTCTCTCTATCACTCTCTCTCTCTCTCTCTCTCCCTCTCTCTCTCTCTCCCTCCCTCCCTTCCTCCCTCCCTCCCTCTCTTTCTCTCTCTCTCTCTCTCTCTCTCCCTCCCTCTCTCTCTCTCTCTCTTCACTTCCCTCTCATTCCCATTCTATGAATTGCTACACTAGGAGAAACTGAATTAGAGTTGGATTTTCTATTTACAGCCACGGAAAGTAAGCAAGGCTGAACCGGAACGTTGTGTACTCTCTCCCTCTTCTCCGCTCCCTTCGGTACCGGGGACAGTGCTGCGGGCCTATGCAAATAGCCTAAACATATCTGCCTCTGACATGCCAAACCTGCAGAACACCAGCTAAACCCTGCCTTACCTGTCCTCGGTGTAGCGGCAGCCTGCTTGCCTGTGTGCTGGACTTCCGGAGCTAGCAGATTAAGTTCATGCTCGGTGATATCAGCGCTGCTGCCGGGGCTACTGGCCTCACCTGGGGTCTCTAGGGCTGCAGTGTTAAATCCAGAGTGACAGAAGTGCTGGGGTTCAAGAAGAGCATCAAAGGGTTGTGAACTGGGAGGACTTGATGGAGCGATAAGGGCGAAGCTTGACAGGGCTTTGAGGCTGAAATGATGCCAGTCCATCTGGCCTGCCACATCACTAGCATGGCTTCATAAGCGTGTTATACCTCCAGTAGCAGCTGTGATTGGATTGGGCATGGATTGGATTGGGCATGGATTGGATTGGGCATCTTGCCTCAAAGAATTGGGCAGTTGGTCCAGATTTGGTGGATGCCTTCCCTGGCACAGTTCCGAGGAGAATTCCCTGTAGACTGGGATTTTACCCACCGCTGGTATACTCTTCCTTCACACTATGGTCTTTGGCACGTCATTGAAGATGGCCCAACAGGATGACAGGATGGAGGGCAGCACTGCCCACTGTATGTCTGCCATTGTAGCTGATGGGTCATCCCGTCCATGTCGGACAATCTGACGGTTCTCCCTCTCTGTGGTTTGTGTGGATCTCTCAGATCTGTCATGTCTCTGGTTTCGTGCCTTCTTCTACCCACTGCTGCCAACAGCATGCTAGGGTGGTACCCACATGGTATGGTGTGCAATACATCGGTAAGACCGCCCCGCTTCCTGTTGGCCTATGATGCGACCCCTCTCAGAGTCTTCTCTGAGGCATACGCCACCTGCAAAGGATGCTACCAACCCGACAGCACGGGTATATAAATACATTTGCTGTGAAGGAATATGGAGGCATTTAACCTAATCTCCATCTGCTAGCGTGTGAGTCATGAGCATCGACAGTCAGATTTGAATGCAGTGTGTCGTTTAGATAATAAACACCACTGATTTGTGTGTCATGTTCAAACAGAGCCTTTAAAATAAATGGCTGCTTCAAGCTTTTCAGCTTTGAAACCTATGGCCAAATGAACAAGCAGCAAACTAACAAAAGCAGCAGCTGCAAAGTGGAAAACCACTGTATCCTGAATCCGTATGTCCAAGAGTGAGAGGCTACAGCCAGTAGGCGCCGACTGGACCGTACATACCAAACATTATATAGCAGGTCTCATGATGTCCCACCTACCCACCACACTCCACTCCCGGCAGTGGATTCCTTCAGCTACGTGCTTCGGGGAGGATGTTTACCTTCCACGCAGCTTTAAGGCACCGCCGTCTTTTCTTCCATAATTCATGAGTTTGGTTAATATGTGTGCTTTGTTTCTTTCATGGGCCCACTGTGAACTCGGCTTTGTTTTTTGTTTTTTTAATCTGTTTTCACCGCCTTAATCTGCGGCAGGGGAGCAGAGAGGAGACACTTTAAAGTTGGGTTTGAAAGCATCATAAATATACTGGGATAGGGAGAGAGAGGGAGAGAGAGAGAGGGAGAGGGGGGGGGAGAGAGAGGGAGAGAGACAGAGCGAGAGCATGAAAAAGAGGGAGCGAGAGAGAGAAAAAGCATAAGAGAGAGAGAGAGAGAGAGAGAAAGGGAGAGCATGAGAGAGAAGAAGAGAGAGAAAGAGTGTGAGAGAGAGTGTGAAAGAGAAGGAGGGACGGAGAGAGAGAGTGTGTGAGACAGAGGGAGAGAGAGAGCGAGAGCATGACAAAGAGGGAGAGAGAGTGAGAGAGAAAGGGAGGGGAAGAGAGGGAGAGAGAAACAGAGCGTGAGAGAGACAGAGAGAGAGAGAGAGAGAGAGCATGAAAAAGAGGGAGAGAGAGAGAGCGTGAGAGGGAGAGAAAGAGGGAGAGGGAGAGAGAAAAAGTGAGAGAGAGGGAGAGAGAGTGTGTGTGAGAGAGAGGGAGAGAGAGAGAGAGCATGAGAGGGAGAGAAAGAGTGAAGGAGAGAGAGAGAGAAAGAGTGAGAGGGAGAGGAAGAGAAAGAGGGAGAGAAAGAGTGAGGGAGAGCGAAGGAGAGAGAGAGAGAAAGAGTGAGAGAGAGGGAGAGAGAGGGTGTGAGAGAGAGTGTGAGAGGGAGAGGAAGAGAAAGAGGGAGAGAGAGAGTGAGGGAGAGCGAAGGAGAGAGAGAGAAAGAGTGAGAGAGAGGGAGAGAGAGAGTGTGTGAGAGAAGGGGAGAGAGAGAGAGAGAGAGAGAGAGAGAGAGAGAGAGAGAGAGAGAAAGAGTGAGAGAGAGGGAGGGAGGGAGAGAGAGAGAAAGAGTGATAGAGAGAGAGGGAGGGAGGGAGAGAGGGAGAGGGAGAGAAAGAGAGAGAGAGAGTGTGAGAGAGAGAGAGAGAGGGAGAGAGAGGGAGAGAGAGGGAGAGAGAGGGAGAGAGAGAGAGCGATTGTCTCTGGCTCTATCTCCGTCAGTGGAGGATTATTTATTTATTTGTCTCGCTGGTGTCTGAGGTGTGATTCCGGATGGGAGGATGATCATTACTACAGCCAGGAGACGGGGGTGGGGAGAGGAGAGGAGAGGGGGAGAGAAAGAGAGAGACATCAAAAGACTCGCAGCGCTCCAAAAGCTTCAACTCTCCACCTTCGCAAAACACTTTGCGTGCCATCACACCCTGCTGATTCTGACACTTAGCGGAACTTTTGATTTCAGTTCTCTCTCGGCTCCCGCGTACACACGCACCCAGAGCTGCAGCTCCTGCGTTACCTCCGGCAGTCCACCGATACAGCAACCCACAACACTCTGCACGCAGGGGAGCATCAGTCAGAGACATTATCCAGACTCAGATCATCATAGACATTATCCAGACTCAGATCATCATAGACATTATCCAGACTCAGATCATCATAGACATTATCCAGACTCAGATCATCATAGATATTATCCAGACCCAGATCATCATAGACATTATCCAGACTCAGATCATCATAGATATTATCCAGACTCAGATCATCATAGACATTATCCAGACTCAGATCATCATAGACATTATCCAGACTCAGATCATCAGACATTATCCAGACTCAGATCATCATAGACATTATCCAGACCCAGATCATCATAGACATTATCCAGACCCAGATCATCATAGACATTATCCAGACTCAGATCATCATAGACATTATCCAGACTCAGAATCAATCACATAGGGCAATTATCCAGACTCAGAGCATCAGTCAGAGACATTATCCAGACTCAGATCATCATAGACATTATCCAGACTCAGATCATCATAGACATTATCCAGACTCAGATCATCATAGATATTATCCAGACTCAGATCATCATAGACATTATCCAGACTCAGATCATCATAGACATTATCCAGACTCAGATCATCATAGATATTATCCAGACTCAGATCATCATAGACATTATCCAGACTCAGATCATCATAGATATTATCCAGACTCAGATCATCATAGATATTATCCAGACCCAGATAAATACATAGAAATAAAAACTAAATAGAAGCAAAATAAATCAATTAAAAATCATAAAAAAAACAAAACCTTAAAAATAAAAATAAGAGTAAGTATAAAAACGAGGAATAAAAAATGTACACTATTCTGACTAGTGATTGGTTCATCTGCATACCATCGCTGTCCAATGAAACCCATGTATCTCCATTTTTGTCCATTTTGACTTTTGTGCATCGTTTGAAAACAGCCACTGCCGTTCACCCTTTGTGAGATTTGCATGACGAATGGACAACCTGAAATGGCCCAGAAGTGCTCAGAAGGACGTCTGGTTCCATTGACTTACATTAAAATCAAGTCAGGTTTTTGGCCTCTCCTGTAAAGTTGCCATTTTGGAGATACATGTTTTTCTTTGGACACCGACGAAATATGCCCACTACTGTGAAACCGGTATTGCATATGCCAGGGTTAAATACACCCTAAGTGATATATTGTGCCACCCTGCTCTGCCTGTACACCGAATCTCCAGCCGTCCGTGTGTGCATGTACATCTGTCATTGACAGGAAGTCATTACCTGTACTGCTGTGACCTGACTATTTAGGGAAGTGCAGCGTGCTCTGGGGAATAAACCCTGAAGGTTACACGACCGTGCTCAGCGACTGTTACAGTTAAAGCCATCGCAGTCCTTTATGCGATACGTAGGAAATGGAGACCTATATAAATGCAACGAGAAAACATCCCGCCGTGTAGGGTCAACCGATTCCTACTCCGGGGAGGGAAAGTGATGTGAGGAAGAGAAAGAGTAGTCTCTGTGAAAATGTGCACTCATCATCCAACGGAATAGCTGCACCCAGAAGGAGGTGTGGGGTTGCAGTGCTATGGGGAAGGAAGGTATTTATTTATTGAGCTATACAGAAGTCTGTCTAACGCTGCTAACGCTACAGGCCAGACGTCTCGGTATGGAGCTGTAGAGGTTCCTAATGGTGTCCTGTGATAATCCATCCCATGCAGCTTGAACATCCTCACACAGTTCCTGCAGATGGTGCGGTAGGGGTGGAGGTGGAGTGACACCAGGTCTTCTGGACGTGTGACAACAAACCGTTCATCTTGGTGCCGACCACGGTGCCTCCACACACGGATTCGTTGGGCGTCTCCACCAAGACTAAAGCGGGACTCGTCACTGAAGATGACCCGCTGCCATTCTGAGTCACTCCATGACAGTCTGGTACGACACCACTGCAGTGCTTGGTGATGGTGACGTGGTGTGTGTAAGAACAGGTCTAACATGGAGGACCCTCATGGAGGCAGGTTCTACTGCTCACTGTGTGTCCGCATGTAGGTGGCTGGGTTGGGTCACTCATGTGCAGTGAGTGTGACGTCTCCTTTGCTTCACGGCTCACCCCTGGCGCTGAGTCGAATCGGGGGCATCACCTGGGTAGAGTGTCCGCACCAAGACCTGGTTTAGACCACCAAGACCACCACAGTGGTAAAGCTAGTTTCATCTACGCTGAGTTCGAAAACAACAAGCTCCACTTTAACTTCAGAGACCTGAGCTTTCACACAGTGCCACCAGTGTTTTCCTGTCCTATCTCCCCCCACTGCCGCAAAAGGCACGTCAACGTTGTGGGTCTGAAAGGACGTGTAGCTGAAAAGAAGGTTAATCAAAAAGAGGAACGTTTACAAGTCATTTCAGTGTGTAAATCTCTCACAGCACGTGGTGCTCACTCGCTGGAAAAGTTCTGGAGACTATTCTAGTCTTCGGTACTGAGAGAGGAGGCGGCTTCCTGCTTCATGAATGGCTTCAGTTCCTGATTCTCAGGATGCTCCGGTTCCTGATCCCTGGGGTGCTCTGGTTCCTGATCCCTGGGCTGCTTTGGTTCCTGATCCCTGGGGTGCTCCGGTTCCTGATCCCTGGGCTGCTTTGGTTCCTGATCCCTGGGGTGCTCTGGTTCCTGATCCCTGGGGTGCTCCAGTTCCTAATCCCTGGGGTGCTCTGGTTCCTAATCCCTGGGGTTGCTCCGGTTCCTGATCCCTGGGCTGCTTTGGTTCTTGATCCCTGGGGTTGCTCCGGTTCCTGATCCCTGGGCTGCTTTGGTTCTTAATCCCTGGGGTGCTCTTGTTCCTGATCCCTGGGGTGCTCTGGTTCCTGACCCCTGGGGTGCTCTGGTTCCTAATCCTAGGGTTGCCTCCGCTTCCTGAGGGGCTGCTTTGGCTTCTTGATGCTCTATGAATGGCTCCACTTCCTGATTCTCAGGATGCTCCTGTTCCTGATCCCTGGGCTGCTCTGGTTCCTGATCCCTGGGCTGCTCTGGTTCCTGATCCCTGGGGTGCTCCGGTTCCCGAACCCTGGGCTGCTCCTGTGCTGGTCTCTGTTCCGGTCCACACAGGGCTCCAGGTCCGGCTCTATGCAGGAATCATGTGCCGTCTCTATGCAGGGCTCCAGGTTGGCATCATGCAGGGCTCCTGTTCCAGTCCTCCAAGGCGCTCCCGTTCCAAATCATGCTCTAATCTTTCAGGACACATTGACCATGTTATATACCCATTGGTTTGGTTTGGTCTTTGTGGGGTCTCTGCGCTTCTTCATCCCAGGTCCTAGCTGGTTTTCCTGAGTTGGTTTGCTCTGCTGGGTTTTGACCTCTGCTTTTGTCCACCTGGTTTTATATGGATCTGCTTCTGATGATGTGAACTTTCTCTTTCTCCCCCTCTTTCTCCCTCTCTTTCTCTCTCCCTCTCTCTCTCTCTTATTCTCTCCCCCTCTCTCTCTCTCTCCCCCTCTCTCTCTCTCTCTTTCTCTCTCTCTCCCTCTCTCTTTCCCTCTCTCTTTCTCCCGCTCTTTCTCCCTCTCTTTCTCTCTCCCTCTCTCTCTCCCTCTCTCTTTCTCTCTCTCCCCTCACTCTTGTTCTGTCTCTCTCATCCGCTCTCTATACATGAGTGAGTGGATCACCCTTTAGCTGCTGTAGGCTGTTTAAAGCCCTGCTGATGAGGATAGTAAGTGTGTGAGCGCACGTGTGTGTGTGTGCGCGTATGTGTGTGAGTGAGTGTGTGTGTGTGTGGGGTGTGTGTGTGAGTGTGTGACTGTGTGGGGGTGTGTGTGTGTGTCGGGGGGGGGTGTGAGTGTGTGTGTGTGTGTGAGTGTGTGTGTGAGTGTGTGAGTGTGTGACTGTGTGTGAGTGTGTGTGTGTGAGTGAGTGTGAGTGAGTGTGTGAGTGTGTGTGTGGGGGTGTGTGTGTGAGTGAGTGTGTGAGTGTGTGACTGTGTGGGGGTGTGTGTGTGTGAGTGTATATGTGTGTGAGTGTGTGTATGTGTGTGTGTGAGCGAGTGTGTGTGTGTGGGTGTGTGTGTGTGAGTGTGTGACTGTGTGTGTGAGTGAGTGTGTGAGTGTGAGTGTGTGTGTGTGTGAGTGAGTGTGTGAGTGTGTGTGAGTGAGTGTGTGGGGGTGTGTGTGAGTGTGTGTGTGTGTGAGTGAGTGTGTGGGGGTGTGTGTGAGTGTGTGTGTGTGTGAGTGAGTGTGTGGGGGTGTGTGTGAGTGTGTGTGTGTTCATTCCGTCTCTAATGAGGATGAATTGCTGTGGGTGTGTTGGTGATGCTTTGGATTTCGCTCACGTCCGAGACGCTCCCTCTTCCACTCTCTACCTCCACAGGCTGCTTGCTGCTATTGGCTTCCTCACGGACAAACCATCTCAACACCCCCTCCTCCTCCTCCTCCTCCTCTCCACCCACACACACACAGCTGGATCTCCACAAAGACAACAGTGACGGTCCGAACAAATATAGAACACTGCTCCAGGCTCTGTTCTCAAACAAACAAAAACTGCTTTAATATTTTCCCGAGCTTTGCA
>JAMWET010007756.1:22500-107500 GCA_024036415.1 Prochilodus magdalenae
TCATGGTTTGTTCTTTATTTTTTTTTTTTTTTTTTTTTTTTTTTTATTTCTTATTCTTTTTTTTTAATTACTAGTTTTTTTTTTTTGTTTTTTATTTTTTTTATATATTTTTTTTTTTTTTTATTTTTATTTTTTTATTTATTTATTAATTTTTTTTATTTTTTTTATTTTTTTTATTTTTTTTTATTTTTTTTTATTTTTAATCTTTTTATTTTTTTTTTTTGTATTTTTTTTTTTTTTATTTGTTAATTTTTTTTTTTTTTAATTTTTTTTTTGGCATGTTTGGGGTAATTTATATTTGGCTTGTTTTTATTTATCAGTATGTGTTACCTGTAGCCGCGGGGGTCTCGATATTGTTTTTTATCTTTGGGGTATTTTATTATGTTTTATGCTTTTTTACATTAATGGATTAGCTTACTTTTTTATTTATTTATGAATATTTTGCGTTGTACCGGGTTTATCATTAATTTATAATTTTATGCGATATTTTTTTAGGAGAGGCGAGAGGTGGCTTTAGGTGTGCCCGGGTTACAAGATCAGTATGTTTTTTTTTTGATTTTTTTAATTGGGATGGCTATTTTTATTTTTTGTTTTTTTATTTATTTTCTATTTTCCCATTTTAATTATTTTTTATTTTTTTTTTTTTTTTATTATTCACTTTATTTTTTTTTTTTTTTTTTTGATTATTCTATTTTTTTTTTATTTTTTTATTTTTTTTTCTGATTTTTTTTTTTTAAATTTTTTTTTTGATTTTTTTTTTTTTGTTTTATTTTTTGGATTGCATGTAGTGGATTTATTTTTTGGCCGTTTTTTTAGTGTTATTCGTTTGATTTGGGAACACATAGATTTTCATTTATTTTTTTTGTAGATATTACGTTTTTTGTCAACAAAGAACAGAATTTTTTGTTTTTTTTTGCAATTTTTTTTTTAGTTTTATTTTAGTCTTAATCAGCTTTTGCCCAATATTAGTTCTATATGCAGCTTTTTTATGGAAAATTTTTCAATAGGCGTAAGCTTTTTTAATAGAGGCCCTTTGTTTTTTTTTTAGGCACCGGTTGTTTTTATTATTTTTTATTTATTATTTGCAATAACAGAGAAACTATGGCTTTTAACTCAGTGGTTTTTTGAGCATATTTTATTATTTATCTTTATTGATGCAGAAGTTTGTTTATTCTTATTTTAAATTTTTTTTTTTTTTGTGTTTAACAATTTTTTTTTTTTTTTTTTTGTTATGTTTTTTTTTTATTTTTTTTGTTGAGGCTGGATGCAATGTGTGGTGTAGCTTTGCCATGCTGGGAGGCCATGCCATCGCTCCTGTCGAGTCAAGGCAGTCTCCAGTGTTGTAATTCATCCATTCTAATGACGCACACTGCACTCTATATCATCACTGTCCAAAGCACTCATTAATTTACCTTCTGAGACACGTATCCTTCTGGATGGACTCCACCTTCCTCGGAGGACCCAACCCTTTCTCTCTTAAGAGGTCACCCAGGTGCTCGTCCAGTCTCTTATCATCTCAAGGCTTCACTACTTGCTCCTGGCTGGTCTTCCTCTGCGGGCCATGCAGCAGCTCGGCTTGTCTTCCATCCTCCCGGTGTTCCCCTTCACTCAGTTCTTGTAGCTGCCTGCCTCGGATTCAAAGCTCTCACGCTCGCCTACAAAGTCAAGAATAGACTAGCCCCTCCGTACCCAGTGGTCAACAGTCGATCGGTACCTCAAGCCCTTCAAGCTTCCAGTACAGCTTGGCTTGACCTGCCGTCCCTCAAGATGTTTAGACTTGACTTGGAGGCCAGAGGGTTGAGAGAACTTCTACTGGCTGTCCAAACAGCAGACTCCCTTACGGTCCTAGTAACTTTAATTTCAGTTCATATAAATTCACCACTGATTTTCTATCATCAACATACAACTTTACCAATATGGCATCGATTATTAGCAGGAGGCTGTGGGCTGAGGCCAGTATGTTTACTGGTGGAGATACAGTATATCGATGATAATGAAAGAATCACACTCCATCCCAGCCTTCTCCTGTTTCTCTGGGCTTCGTGCAGCCTTGCGGCCATATGGAGTCCCATAGGACGCACCTCTAGAACACATCCTGTTTCAGGTTTCCCAGGTTACACCCCTATCCCTGGTTCTACTATTTATAACAGGCTTATTTCTAACACTCCCTACATGCTTGGGATGTATGGATGGATTGGGATTTGGGTTGGGATTTGATTTGGGGGAGTGTAATCATTTCCTCTAAAATATTTATCAGCTGATACACTATGAATGTGGACACAGAGTTTATACGACCTATACTGGACATTCCACAGCTGTATTCACCACAATGATCTATATCTAAAAACGATCTATTTCACATGTTACTGATATTAGCACATACTTATGTAATATAAATTTAGCCAGACCATCAAAAACCATGACAGATTTCCCAATAACAGCTTCAACTGAAATTCTTCAATGAATCCGCAAAACTCAGGAAAGAACCACTGCCGTCTAGACGAGCAGCCATCGTCCAGCTAAAGCTCCTCCAAGAGTTCTCCTGCAGCGCTCGCAGATGAAACGAGGAGCCCACAGTTTGTCCTGACCTTCGACAGGCATGCTGAGGCTATAGCCTCTTGATTCCCTCTAACCCACACTTTTAAAAGTCTGTAAGGTTCTTTATACAGCTTTACCCTCCACCTGAACACACGCAGTCCCTGAGTGGCCTATAGCCAACATCCTGGATGCAGTCACATGACAGTTGGTGAATATATGACCTCATTCAGAAAATGGTGATGTGATTGGTTAGTGCAGTTAGAGACAAAACCAGCTCGTTATACAGTCTGGGTTTTATACCTATAAGGTTCCGACCCATTTAAGAGCTCTAATGTTCATATACCCATATTCTATATTACATATACCCATATTCTATATCACATATACCCATATTCTATATTACATAAACCCATATTCTACACATGTGGACAAAATTGTTGGTACCCCTCGGTTAATGAATGCATGTTTCAGCTCCTTCCAAAGATGCTCAGTAGGATTTAGTCCAGGGCTCATAGAAGGCCACTTCAGAACAGTCCAGTGTTCTCCTCTTAGCCATTCTTGGGTGTTTTTAGATGTGTGTTTTGGATCATTATCCTGCAGGACCCATGACCTGCGACTGAGACCAAGCTTTCTGACACTGGGCAGCACACTTCTCTCAGAATTCCTTGATAGTCTTGAGATTTCATTGTACCCTGCACAGATTCAAGACACCCTGTGCCAGATGCAGCAAAGCAGCCCCAGAACAGAGCCTTCTCCATGTTCCACAATAGAGACAGTGTTCTTTTCCTGATATGCTTAATTTTTCGGTCTGTGAACATAAAGCTGATGTGCCTTGCCAAAAAGTTAAATTTTTGTCTCATCTGTCCATAGGACATTCTCCCAGACAGTTCTATACATTTCTGGAGAGTTCTCATAGATCCAGTAGCACTTTTAACGGACACAGCACTAAATGCACTGGAGATGTTCTGGAGAAACCTCATAGTCCTGACCACAGATACAGAAAGTTTATGGGGACCAAATTACATGTTCTGGACATTTCAGGCCCGAGAAGAATGTGCGATCTGTAATGTAGTGTAGTTCCTGTTTCCTGAAATTCCCCCCAAGGAAATTAAGAGTATCAGGGAAACAACAGCTTGTCAACCGCCGTCTTCTCTTTTGGGAGTAGCTCTGTCTTTATATCCGGCCTTGTTTCTACCTGGAGGTGATTCAGTATTCAACTTGAAACTCCATCAAAAGAAAGTAGTAATGGTTTCTCTGACAGCGCTGAGGAAAGCAGATCTGAAATCTCATGCAGAGCCGAGGGTCCACTTCAGATCCACATTCCTGCACCGTTTTATGGTTGTCTCGGTACTGAGGCAGGTCGCTGCCAGGCTGACTCGAGAAATGGCTATTATTGTGGTCGCCTGGTTTGGGACAGGACCATCATCTAAAGAACAGCTGCACCCAGACAGAAGTGTGGGATTACAGTGCTATAGCCCTCAAAGTCAAGCAAGCTGAAGTAGTTTCTAAAGCTGAGGCTGTTGAATATAGCATACGCAGAGTAGACAGAGGAACATAGCCCAGGTATATAGCCTAATAACATGCCACAGCATCATAACACATCAACCCATAGCCTATATGATAATCTATAAGGAGCAATGCAATGGTTAACACAGTCTGACTCTTTAAGCCTATCACGAGCTAGCAAAGCTTAGCAATAAGAAAGTTACTGTCCAGCTTTCTGGCCAGCAAGGGCTTCTCTAGAGCTCCAGATTATGTAATCTCAGCTGGGTTATTTCAGAGAAGCCTATCAGAATAATGGACAGCCAGAACCTAAAGGAAATCCTTAAGAATGAAACGCTAGAATTAGAAGCCTTTGTGGAGGGCCCTTTGATGAATACATCATTGTGGTTTTTGACTCAAAAGGTCAATAATTATTGACCTCTGTGGTCAGCTGGGTTGATAATAATGATTAGCTGCGGTCAAGCCGGGATGATGCTTTGCAGATTTTCTGCATCTGTTATTAAATACTACACTCTGCAGAGCTGGGCGATTTCTCAAAGACCACCTTATCCTGTGTCCCACACAGTATCAACGGCAGGAAGTGATCATATAGCCTATGTAAATTACCTGATGAAATCAGAGGATATTAATCTTACATAGATTTACCAGCATTAGTGAAACTGGAAGTAACCAGCACTTCTGTACTCCCATCGTCAAAGTAACAGCTGCACCCAGAAGGAGGTGTGGGATTGCGGTGCTGTTGGGAAGAAAGATGAAGGTGACCAGGATCAATAACTGATGATAAATTTAGACTGATATGATTCCTTAATATTGCAGCTATAGAGCTATACACATAACAGAAGAAGTCTGTCCTCTCAGTATGGCTAGTTCGTCCGGCCGCCGTGTTCGCTAACCCAAACACGCCAGACGTCTCGTGTATGGAGCTGTAGAGGTTCCTAATGGAGGTCCTATGATAATCCATCCCATGCAGCTTGAACATCCTCACACAGTTTCCTGCACGATGGCATGCTGTAGGGGTGGAGGTGGAGTGACTCCAGGCGACCTTCTGGGTGTGTGGTGTGCATGCCACCCGCGTCCTTCTTGGGTGCTGTGCACGTGGCTCACCTACACTGGGAGGGGAGGGGGGGGCTGCTGACCACGGTGCCTCCACACACGGATTCGTTGGTCGCGATGAGCCATCAGTCCAAACAAGGTGTAGCAATGAGCCATCAGTAGAAAATGAGAGGTATAGGCACAGTGGTGTGAAAAAGTATTTGCCCCCTAAACCTAATAACTGGTTGGGCCACCCTTAGCAGCAACAACTGCAATCAAGCGTTGGCGGTAACTTGCAGTGAGTCTTTCACAGCGCTGTGGACGAATTTTGGCCCGCTCATCTTTGTAGAATTGTAATTCCGCCACGTTGGAGGGTTTTCAAGCATGAACCGCTTCGGCATTTTGTGTTTACTTGTGTTGTCTTTGACTAATATTTAAATTTGTCTGATGTTCTGAAACATTTAAGGGACAACCATGCACAAAAATAAGAAATCATTAATTGCTGGTAACAATTTTGGACACTTGCCTCTAGGGTGGTCATGGACCCTAGCATAAGATCTGTATAACGCAACATGGCCCACCTGGAGGCATTTCAAAGAGGTAGTCACATGGTAAACAACCCATGCCAACAATACCACTCACTGAACAACACCCAGCGTTTTCAGTGACTCACGGTACACACACTGGCGGCGCCAGCTCTGCTATTCTTCAGCTCTCCACTCCGGCATTAGTGTAAACTCAGAGCCAGCTCACTAACAGTCATAGACAATCACGGTTTGAAATGCACACTGGGAAGGCAGTCAGTTTAAAGTGCTTGTTGTCTTTTTCACCTCGCCTGCTGTTTCATAGCGTGCAGGACCTTTTAGCTGTGATACACCACTGCATGTATCATGATTCATCATAACAGATGCTAGAAAAAGTTTATTCCATTAAAAACACACATCAAATAGGATATATACTGTATATTTATCCACGACTGGAGACGAACATAAACCTCAGCCCCAGCCTGCGGGAGGGTTCGCTCGGATTCCACTCGGGCTCTGCAGCTTCGGGTGATGTATTGCTCCCTGTTGTTATGAGTATGAATTGAACAAGTTGCATCACCCTACAAATTGCTCAGTACGTAGGTGTGGGTGATAAAAGCGTGCGCTGTAAAACTGAAGGAGTGCATAAAGCCGATATTGCTCCACTACATGTAGATTGGTCTGGCACGGTGAACAGCCCAGCACAGTCCCTCTCTCTCGTCTATGGGAGGCACAGGGGTGCTCAATGAACTTTTAGCTCGTTAAAGAAGTGGCTAGCAAGCTTGTGAAATATTCCCTCACCCCCAAGCCATTAAAATAAAACTGTGGTTTATTAAAGCGGTCTATGTGGTAATTTGGTAAGTTAGTCATGGAATATAGAAATATCAACCTGGTTCTATAAAAACCTGGACTTAAAGGGTTCATGGTTTTTTATTGTTGATATATCAGCGGCCTTATGAAGCTTAAAAGTTCATTTTTGGCCTTAGTGGTTCTAGTAAAAATGACAGCTGGCTTTTAATTTATGGTAAACAACATAGGCAGAACTGCCCAGGAGGATATTAATTTATCATATATTTCTCATAAGTGCAGAGATTAGTAAAACATACAAAACAAACAATATCTGCTATTATCAATGCCAACTCTAGAGCACTTTGAGTTGGTAATGGTATTAAAGGGGATGATAATAATAATAACAATAATAATAATTTACTATTATTATTATTATTATTATTATTATTATTATTATTATTATTATTATTATTATTATTATTATTTTTTTTATTTTTATTATTTTTATTATACATTTATTATTAATTACTATTCAGAAAATCAGACTTGAAGTTAGTAACAGGTAATAAAATAACTATAGTAATAGTAATAATAATAATAATAATAATTATTATTATTATTATTATTATTATTTTTGTTGTTTTTATGTAATCATTAATTATTACTATTAATATTATTGCTGTTTTTATTATTGTTGTTGGTATTATTACTATTATGATAAAATAACAATAATAATTAATTATAAATTATAAATGTAAATAATAATAATAATAATAATAATAATAATGAATAATAATAACATAAAAAAACACCACCAACAACAAAACAACAACAACAATAATAACAATAATAATAATAATAATAATCATCATCATCATTATTATTGTTGTTGTTGTTGTTTTTGTTATTATTATTATTATTATTATTACTTGTTGCTAACTTCAAGTCTGATGTTTTGAATAAATCCAGTCAATAATCAACAGTCATATATATGTATATACAAAGATCACTGGTGGGCCCTGTGGACTTACACAATAATGCTGATCTTCGAAGTTTTGTCCAACGTTTACAACCGAAACCTGGAAGGTATGAAACACAGTGGGCTTCTGGGGGGTCCAGTACCTTCAAACTGAGCCCTGAATATCTCAAAAACAGGAGGTCTTGAACAGAAATGTATTATGACATCATGCCATCCCTAAATAGACACTCGGTACACTGCCTCAGGGTGGCGCTGTAGCAAACTGGTTCCCCTAGTTGATCCTTCATTGCCTAGCAACTGTGACCAACTGTTACTCCTTGCCCAGTTTCCGCATCAACTGGTGGATAAAGTGGACTCTGTCTGCTGGATTCTAGACCCACCAGTGACTTCTTGGACTCACCCGTTAGCTACATATGGTATAACAGCAAGGGTGTACAAGATGGAGAAGAGTAAACAGGGCCTCAGATCCACTTTGCCGAGGTGTCATCTGTAGAAATTGACTTTGTATAGCTGTAGAATTAAACATGTCCTGCTGGGGAAGCCTAATCGATCACCTTGCACAGTAGCATCTCTGAATGTCTGGTGTGCGTCAGTAGGAAATTGCTGGTAATGCACCAGAGCAGTTTTCTATAGGTATCCTTATTCTGTTCTTGATAAATGGAATTCAGCACCTAGTTTTGGGGGATTTATTGCCTTTCCATATAAAAACGGCAGATCTCTTGCAGTAAGTAAGCGCTAGGTATTACCATGTTATGCTCTACCTGCATACCTGTATTTCAATTTTACAATACGTTCCTGCACAGGGATGCAGTATAGGGAGTAGTCTAGGGGGCAGTATAGTCCTGAATCAATAAATAATGTAAAGTCATCAAACTATACACGTCTTCCAATGATTATTTAGCTCACCTACATAACTTGGAACAAATATATAAAGTTTTTTTTGGCTTGTATATTCAGAAATGGCTTGGGTGACTACCGTTCTTAACCAATAGGGTTTATTATTATGCTGTCGGTCCAGCCTTAGCAGCTATAACAGCTTCAACTCCTCTGGGAAGGCTTTCCACAAGGGTTAGGAATGTGTTAATGGGAATTGTTGACCATTCTCCCAGAAGCACATTTGTGAGGTCAGACACTGATGTTGGACGAGAAGGCCTGGCTCTCAGTCTCCACTCTAATCCATCCCACAGGTGTTCTATCGGGTTGAGCTCAGGACTCAAGTTTATCCACACCAAGCTTGCTCATTGATGATGTGGGGTCATCCCCAAACTGTTGGGAGCGTGAAGTTGTCCAAAATCTCTTGGTCTGCTGAAGCATTAAGAGCCCAACTCCTGAAAACAACTTTACACTCAGGACAATGCAGCCAGACAAGTACCGGTCTCCTGGCAACCACCAAACCAAGACTCGTCCAACAGATTGTGATGTGGAGCTTGGATGCAGCAGCTCGGCCATGGAAACTCATTCCATGAAGCTCTCCACGCTGTTCCTGAGCTGATCTGAAGGACACGTGATGTTTGGAGGTCTGTAGTGATTGACTCTGAGGAAAGGTGGTGACCTCTGTGACCTATGACCCTCAGCATCCGCTGACCCCGCTCTGTTATGGTACGTGGTCTAACACTTCCTGGCTGAGTTGCTGACGTTACCAATCACTCCCACTGTGTTCTAATCCCACTGACAGTGGACTGTGGAATATTTAGTAGGGGGGAATTTCACCACTGGACTTGTAGCACAGGTGGAGCATCCTATCACAGTACCACGCTGGAGTTCACTGAGCTCCTGAGAGCGACCCGTTCTCTCAGTAACGTCTGTAGGAGCAGTCTGCAAGACTAGGTGCTTGGTTTTGTATACCTGTGGCCATGCAAGTGATCGAAACACCTGAATTCAATCATTTGGATGGGGGAGTGAATACTTTTAGCTATATAGTGTATGCCTAAATGTTGATTTGACATGATTCAGCACCTGTCCTTTGGGCTCTATAGTATACAGTTTCCCTTTTAATCACATATGAAGCTGATCCATATGCTTGAAACATCTGTAAACCACTGTACTGCCCCATCCGTGCACACTGAGCTCAGTAATATAGCATTGCTTCTGTGTTCACACAGAACACATCTGCACAGACGAAGCAGCAGTACTGTAATAGATATCGGCATGTATTATATTAGGCTTCAGACAGAGACACGCTGCCTATAGCTCATGGCCAGAGGAGTTATACGAGGGGAAGGCAATATCCTGTGTCTGCAGCTGAAAGGGCAAGACAGTTGACAATATGTCGTGCCAGGAAATATCTGGGGAAATGTGTCGATTATATGGTGGCTCGTATTCACTGTATGCCTCTCCTGTCCAAAAAGTAGAAATCTGACCGCTGGAAAAGCCACAGAAATGCTTGGCAAGGCTCAAGTCACATTGTTATGACCACGTCCTAGTTTCAGTAGACCCAGAAGCACGGAGCTTATGAAGGAAGTCACATTTCTGGGGCATTCTCTGGGCCCACTCATCCATGTGGAAGGCACTCTCAACCAGTTTGGGCTCTATCTGTGATTTGACCCCTGGTTCCTATCACCACCAGGGTAAAGAAAGTCTAAATTATGGGGAAATTTTGATACACTCATCCTCTGAAGTAACAGCTGCACCCAGAAGGAGGTGTGGGAGTGCGGTACTGTTGGGAAGGAAGATAAAGGTGACCAGGATCAATAACTGATGATGATTTTTTTTTTGATATGATCAATATTTATTGAGCTACACATACAGAAGTCTGTCTCTCAGTATGGCGTCGGGCCGTCGTGTTCGCTAACCCAACACGCCAGACGTCTCGGTATGGAGCTGTGGAGTTTGCTAATGGTGTCCTGTGATAATCCAGCTTGAACATCCTCACACAGTTCCTGCAGATGGTGTAGTAGGGGTGGAGTGACACCAGGGCATGCTCATATCGGACAGTCCGTTGGTTCTCTCTCTCTCTCTCTCTGGTGTTTGTGTAGGTCTACCAGATCCTCCATGTGTGCCTTCTTTTATCCACTGCCGCCAACAAGGTGCTATGGTAGTATCCACATGACGGGTGGTGCTCGAGACGTTCCCTCTTCCTGGAGCTCCAACTCATTCAACTGCTGAAACTGCTTTCAAAGATACCACTACTATAAAGAGTTTAAAACGTTTCTTAAAGGTCACAAGTGAAGGTCATAACCACTTTACCAAGTATTAATTATCAGTTATAACACATTACAAAAAACGGCACATATGATGAATATGAATATCGGTATCTCCAAAATGACAACTTTACAGGAGAGGCCAAAAACCTCATTTCATTTGAATAGAAGTCAATGGAACCAGACGTCTTTCCAAACTGTTTTGGGCCATTTCTGTTGGTCCATTCTTCATTAAATTCACACATAGTGTAAACAGCAGCTCATGTGATCAAATGAGTCATAAAAGTAAAAATCAACAAAAATTGAGATACATGTTTTTCTTTGGACAGCGACAATATGTATTGAAGCAGATGGACTTAATACTGAGTGATGGACAATGGCAAAGTTCCCCGAATGTGAGTTCACTGTTAGATTAACAACTACGGTCACTATTGTGCTTATTTATGTGTTGTAACTGCTTATTAATGATTTTAAGGTGTTTATAACTTAATTATTAACCATTAATAAACTATTTTTAATTATGCGTAAATGCTCTATTAAGGAAGTCTTCTTCTAAAGTGGTAGCCTCTTCTCTGAGACATGCTTCACTTGCAAAGGATGCAACCAACCCAACACCACCAGTCAGCACCCGTCCTTGCTTGCGTCACATGTGCGGCCGAGCGTAAATCATTTGCATGCCTCACGATGTCAACCCCACCCACCAAGTTTCTTTCCCGTTGCCCTGTTTCTTCTGGGGCTGCTGTTGTTCCGATGATGAGTGTAATTCTGTTGCACTGGCCTTGAAGCAAGCGTCTACATCTCTCCACAGCTGTAGTTAATAAACTCTTATTCAATTTGCGTCTCCGAAGGCTTCCTCCCACTGTGAGGGAAAAGTTGTGTCAGTGGACGGCTTTAGCGGAGGTCTCTGCGTCTCCCTAGCAGGCTCAAGGACACTGTCCCCCACCCCCTCATTAATCATTTCACAATTAAGAATGAGGGAGGAGGTCGCCGTGACAAGCCCCTTTCAGGTGACTGCAGTAGGAATGCGTGTCTGATCAGCGCTCGCGTCGCTCTCTCCGACACCTGTTTGTGGCTCCGCTGTGATTGATTCCGACAGTGTTATTGAGGAGGAAAGATGGCGTTCCCGGAGGGTAATTACACCTGAGTCTCCTCACCGGGCTAAGCCCTCGCCTCAGGAAGCCCGGGTGTTGCGTCATGGGAATTAGCAAGCAGCTCATGCGTCCTGTTTTGTAATGTGTCCTTTTGCTGTAATTTCATTTCGCAACTTCGCTTTCCATCCCTCCCTCTGCCCGTTCCTCCTTTCATCCCTCCTTTGTTGGCATGTATAAATGATGCCCCCCTCCCCTCCCCGTTATATGCCAGGACAGATTACTCTGAAGAAGCGGCACGGGAATGTCGTAAATCTCCTCTAGGTTTCCAGGAGTTCTAATGAAAAAGCTTTCGGAAAGAATCAGCTCCGAATTATCCCCCTCCCCCACCTCCACTCTTTTCTTTCCTCATGCTGGTCATACTGTGCTCTGTATGGTCTGGGCAAAAAGCGGGACAAGTCAATACCACATGGCCACTGAAAGCATTTGCCGTCATGCAGTCTGGTCACTGCTCATGCATTTGGGGACCCATCACTTTTATGGGCCCTTTTGGCTTCACAAGGCCCTGAAGGCCTGGCTGGTGGATTGTTTGCAGGGTTGGGTCATAATGGAATTCCTTTACATGTGTTGCCAAACAGGATGCAAGGAAAGGTGTAACTCTTTAGGTGGTGTTTATAAGGCTTGATCAGCCATATCTACTTATGCCAACTTTGATGTCAAGTGACATTGATTTTCTGGGTCTCACTGGGTGGTCTAATGAGATTTGTTTAGATATAAACGACACAGCTAGAGCTAGAAGAAGAAAGTTCATGAACCCTGCTAAAAAAAACTACTGCTAATTATATTGAAAACAAACTTTAACAGCTGTAGTGCCTTAAATTCACTGCTGCCTTAAACCCCTTGCCACCTTTAATTCACTGTTATCTAAACTCCACTGATATCCAACATTCACTGCCACCTTAAATGCAATTCCACCCTTTACCCACTGTCACCTTAAATCCACTGATACCTTAAATTAACAGCCCATTTTAAATCCCCTCCTACCTTAAATCTAGTGCCACATTCAATACACTGTTCCCTGAAAACCACTGAGATCCAAAATTCACTACTATCTTAAATGCAATTCCACCCTTAAACCGTTGCCACCTTAAATCCACTGATACTTTAAATTCACTGCCACCTCAATATCCCCTGCTTTAAATAAACTGCCACTTTAAATTCACTGTTACCTTAAATCCATTGATACCCAACAAATCACTAAACACCCTAAACACACAGCCACTATAAATCCACTGCCTCGTTAAATTCCCTACCACCTTAAATCCACTGATACCTTAAATTAACAGTCACTTTAAATCCCCTCTTACCTTAAATCTACTGCCACCTTCAATACACTGTTAAATTAAATCCATTGATCCCCAAAAATCACTGCCAACATTAACGCAATGCCACTTTAAATCCACTGCCACCTTAAATCCATTAAAACCTCAAATTCACAGTTTACTTTGCCGATTTTTCAGATAATGTGATGCATGTAATGAGATAATGTAGCTCTGCAATCTTGTAGGAACTATAAAAAATGAGAAGCCAGCTTGACCTAAATTGACCTATAAGGTAACTGAAAGCATTGCATCTCTAAGGTGATTCAACGTGAAGGCACCAGAGTTCACCCAACTCTGTATTCTGGTTTTCCAGCTAGGATAACAACCTAGCAATGGCTTGCAGGGCATGGCTAATCATGACATTCAGATTCAGAATAACAGCTGCTTATTCATTTTAGTGAATTTCATTTCTAACAGTGTGAAGCTTAAAAATCTGAGCTGGGCGGAAACAGTTTTCCACACAGTGCTGAAAGAGAACCAGCCTGAGAGCAGTAGCACGGCGCCGCGTCTGATAGACTCACATCAACTGAAAGGTATTAACGGCTCAGCTAGGAAATCCACGTCATTCATGAGCCTGCAGGTTGAAGGACAAGTCACCTTCAGCAACAAAACAGGGAATGTGAAGCTGACAGCGCATAATATTCAGATATGCCGTTTTCCATCTGTGGTACATTCCGGGCTACTTTTCCTGAATGCCTGATCAGCACCGTTTGGCACTTTCAAAACGACGTACATAATCACACATGAAAACGCAGACAATCAATCATCATGTTTATAGCTTCTGAGCATTTCTGTGTGGGGAGGTTGCTGCTGTAATTGTTCTTCTGTGCTGTTTATTAATGATATGACTTTACAGAGACAGTGAGCCATGTTGAACAGACACTCAGTGCCAGTAGCCTTGTATACAACCCTGGCGCCCCTGTTTGTTTGGCTGCTGGTGTTAAAAACCTGGCCAGTCCGGCCTAAGACCGGACAGTGGCCACACCTATTAGTCCCAAATTTAAAACATTCAGTCGCCAACAATATCATGTGTGCCATTGGCTCAAGATCACGTGACACCGATGACCTACCGGCTAACCACAGGTAGCCCTTCAAATGCTAGTCAGTTAGCAAACTCCCATCTGACGCACGATTGTCATCCATTCCATCTAATTAGACGAGCAAAGCATCGTTTATGTGTTATATAGTTTAGGTTACGAGTTTCATTCTGTTCTAGTATCATGCTAACCCTAGGCTAACCGTATCTCAGTTGAACTGAGCAGCGCTAGCAGCAGCTAGCTCTTAACAGTGGATACAGTAATAACAGCTCTGAGGTAAATGTGAGGTAACTGGTCATGTGACTGTATTAGGATACTACACTGTAGGTCAGAACTTGTTACTGTACTGTATACCACACACAGGGGGCGTATACAGTACGCAGCGTGCGGTATAGCCGTGTGCCATTTCCAATATAGCCAGTGCTAATGTCCATGCATACCAGCACACCACCACCATGTCAGTGTCACTGCAGTATGACATAATACCTCCTCTATGGTGGTCCTGTGGGGGTCCTGACCATTGAAGGACAGGGTAATACAGTATACCCTGGACCTGTACACCTACAGAGTGTCCTATATGGTCAGTGGAGCTGTAAAACGGTCAGTCAGTGTATTATATGAGCTGATATGGTTCGCCTGAATGTATTAAAATCGGTATCAGTATCAAAGCCATTTTCATATCAGTCAGCCGCCAGTATAAAAACCGTCAGGTGTTAAACTGAGAACATGCGACGGTAATCTGATACGCTGAATCACAGCCTTTTGTTTTCCCGCTGGTCCACTGGAGCCTTGGGAAATGCTCTTGTGCTCACGAATGCACATGACTTCTCCTTTCACATGGTAATAATTTTGCTCAGTGCAAATAACCAGAGTAAGTGATGCGATTATTCTCCCAGGTTTTGCTTTCCACCTGACAACAGAGCACTACTTCTCTTAAATAAGCCACTGACATTCCAATGACAAGCAGACAGGGCCGGCAATAAAAGTGGATGAGTCATCACGATGGCTCTTTCTGTTCCCATCGTGCTGAGGGACACTGAGCGGAACAATAGATGAAGCGATACCGAGGCTAGGGACCTTCTGGCTTCCTTTCTTAGGCCAGGGAATTTTGGCCAACTGAAGGTTTGGCTGACTGAAGGTCCACAGTAAAGGGCATGTGATTTAGGACTGCATGATAGATTGTTTGTGTATCATCATCATGATATCAGTGGCTGTAGGATTCGGATCTCAGGAGGTATAACACAAAAACATACTGAGTACCTTGTAACACCTCCACAAGCACCAATAACAGCTGGGACTGGATTCAGCATGTACTGGACAAGTTACTGGATGTAGCCACATCAGTATTCAGACACTCTAACACTAAAGAACTGGTCAGGTGGTCCAGATGTGGTGGAGGCCTTCCCTGGCACAATTCCGAGGAGAATTCCCTGTAGCCTGGGATTGTATCCACTGCTGGTAGACCCGTATGACCGTACGCTTCCGTACACCTGCAGATTCAGCTACTTCCTTCACACTATGGTCTTTGGCCACGCCCATAGCAGTCCCTCCTTTTAGCCAATCATTAACATCTGCTCTGGAGCCATTTTCCACACATGGAACGAGACATTCCCTGCACTGTAGCACCTCTTCCCAATCTATGGATCCCGTCACTCACACCCCACAGGTATTTATAGCCCCATCATCCTCATGCAGCGCCATCTGCAGGAGCCTGAAGTTACTACCACCTTAAAGACATAAGGCTGATGTAGGACAATGGTCAGGACCCCCACAGGACCACCACAGAGCAGGTATGATGTGGGTGGTGGATCATTCTCAGCACTGCAGTGACACTGACGTGGTGGTGGTGTGTTAGTGTGTGTGGTGCTGGTGTGAGTGGATCAGACACAGCAGTGCTGCTGGAGTGTTTAGACGCTGTGTCCACTCACTGTCCACTCTATTAGACACTCCTACCTTGCTGCTCCACCTTGTAGATGGACAGTCAGAGATGATAGCTCCTCTGCTGCTGCACCGTGCAGTGTTGGTCATCCTCTAGTCCTTCATCAGGGGTCACAGGGCGCTGCCCACAGGACACTGCCCACAGGATGCTGTTGCCTGGATAGGTTTGCTTCCTGGACAGTTTTCAATTCAGCAGTGACACTGCTGTGTCTGATCCACTCACGCCAGCACCACACACACTAACACACCACCACCACGTCAGTGTCACTGCAGTGCTGAGAATGATCCACCACCCGCATGGTACCGGCTCTATAGTCCTAAAATGTGCACCGATAAGCAGAATACCTTATATGCAGCTGTAGTGAACCCGGAGCTCTGCAAATCTGCCGCTGTGCCCAAGAGTGAGTATTAACCACTTCACTGTTGAGCATGCTCTGCACTGAGTACAGGTAGACAGATTACACAGGCACTCAACAGTAGTTGTTTTGCTTGTAGCTGTTTTCCTCCCAGTGATTAGAGAGAGCAGGAGTACGGAAGGGCTGTATGCAGCCTTTCTGTGGCGTTTGGAGCTTGGCCAAAGCCTCGTAGTAGCTTCCCCCCATCTCTTTAATGAAAGTTATACAGCCGCATGCATCAGCAGTAGCAGCAGCTGCAGCAGCTTGGCTAAATTTAGCGGCTCATGCTACGTCAGCATTGCTGAGCCAGGATCAATATGAGAGCGCAGTCCGATGCCAGAGCTAAGAGAGAGCTGTCAATCACCGAGCCTTTTGGGATACAGCTATAAATTTCTCTCTCTCGCTCTCTCTCTGAGTCTTTCTATGATATCTTCCTTAATAAAGCAACATAAGAAAGTGTTGTGGGCTTAAAAAGAAAGAAAGGAAGGAAGGAAGAAAGAAACTAATATGGTCATTAAGCGCGCTCTGATTACGTGCTATAAATCGCATGCTCATTAGCCGAGATCAAAGAGGACGAATGCTTGTGAAATTTGATTTAACACAAATATGCTAATATCCAACACTGGGGGCAACTTTGGGGTAGAGCTTTTGCTAGCTTATGCTAATCGCATTCAACAGATGCTGTCAGTTCTGAGGGAAAAGGGAATAATTGCTATTCTACGCACGCCGTGTTTGTTTCACCTCACATGATTCTTATTGTACTCCCCACCTCGTCTTTGAAATCCCTCTCTGGGCGTTCCTTGGGTTTGAGCGGAATGCAAAGGCTAGCGTTAGCACGAGGCTAGGATTTGCTGGGAGACAGCCCAATCAGTGACTGATGACTATGCGTCTGAGGGACGTTTCAGCCCCGTGTTAATGTCCCCAGCGCATCTGTTGGGGGAAAACGGATGAGCTAATTAAACTCATCAGGGCTCAACTTTTTAATAAGCCGCCCCTAAGTGCTATTTGCCGCCACGTTAATCGCCAGATTTGAGTTTTTGTCCATTACGGAGGTAAACCTGCAGTGCCGAGGCCCACTGAGCATAATTAAAGGGGCTGGCTAAAATTGGACTCCATTAAGTATTATGGAACACCCAGACCTTTACCGTGCTACAGTTTGTGCAAGGAAGGTGATTGCATTTGTGCGTACGTGAGCACTGCAACGAGCAAAGTGGCAAGACGAAGTGCAAAGAGTAAAAACTTCTTTTGGCTTTATCAATGCTTGTTCTCTTTAATAAAAATGTACAGCTAGAAAGACTGTATATGTAATTTAAAAACAAATACAGAAAATAATTTACAGTTTATTTGCTGAAATTAATAAAAATAAAACACAAGATGGCAGATTTTGTATTGAGGGTTCAAGTATGCCCTACATAGAACACTATTGTGTTTGTTTATATTATTCTGATTCTGCCTTAAAATTAATTACCCAGACTAAACCATAAGTGGTTAATAGGCCATCATCCCTCCAATACACAGGCATTAGACATGAGTCATGACATGAGTCCAACTTGCCCAGGTTGGGGCACTATAATGCAAGATAAAGGTGTGCTTGCTTGTGTAACTCCTTAACTGTAATTTTATTCTAACACAAAATTCTTAATTTTTCTGATTCTTTGGCTAAAGCCAGCCAATCTGATTTGGACCATTTAGTTCCACCTACTCAGATTCGCCGCTAAAGTTTGTGAAACCTACTTTTCCAAACTAGTCCTAGGATTTTTTCCTCATGTAACTAAAATCACAAGAACCTGACATTCAGTGTTTATCAAAAACTGCACACGGTCTCATTGTGTCTCATCATGTCTTTTTTGACTCTATCACACATATTTACTGAGAAGAACTCAGACCGACGTGCACAGAGATAGAAGTCAAGTGGGCTTTATTAAACAACCGGGCAGTTGAACACAGCAACAACACACGACCAAACTTGAAAGAGGAAGGCGAGATCACCAGAAGTCAGGAAACAGACTAAGGTCAGAACCAGGGTAGACAGTCAGCGAGGCAACCAGAGTACAGAGGAGAGACAGGGGGAATAGACAGAGGACGGGTGAAGATCGAAAGGCCAGAGAGTACAAGAGAACGAAAGCCAAAAGGGACAAGGAAGAGATCTGTAGTCGAAGAACAAAGGAGGTCAGAACCAGAGTAGACCAACAGGAGAAGAGAACACTCAGGATTGCAAACGGGGTTGTTTGAGTGAGACTGATAACGGGAAACAGGTGGGCTAATGCTCAGACGAACTAGAGCACAAATGACTGGGCGACTGGGGACATGTGGGTGTGACGTCATCGGGTGATGCCCTCCGGGAAGCTAAGTCCAGGGGAGCGGCAGAGCCGGGGAAACCCGGAAGCATGACATACATATTAATGGTCACATGAACAGGCTCAAAAAGAAAAAACGTCAGGCTTGGTTTAAAATGCAAAAACACTGATGAAGATATAAAAATGATAACCATGTAGCAGGGAACGTTCCTAGAGCTTTAACTAACGTTAGCTACAAGTTCTAATAAAGTTTTTGAGAAAATGTTTGAATCTAATGTCTAAAGAACTTTATGTTCAGAGAAAGTGGCTATATGGTTGGATGTTTAAGGTTCAGAGGATGTTTTGAGGATGTGGTCGGGGCCACATGTTGAAATATCACCTGATAACACAAGTGGAGCATTCCCAGCGCAACATTCAGAAGATGTTCTCTGGATGATACATTTACATTATTTAGCTGATGCTCTAATCCAGAGCCACTTACTGGTGGATCATATTACAGGTGGGCCAGTGTAGTGTTAGGAGTCTTGCCCAGGGACTCTTACTGGTGTAGCACAGCACAGTCACCCAGACCAGGATTCGAACCCCGGTCTCCCATATGTGGTGGCTCCCTGGCAGGTAGCAGGGTCATCCACTGAGCTACAGAATGTCACTTACACCCTTAGGAGACACGTTAAGCCCCACGTTTTGGGTTCTCACGGCAAACTGTTTCAGCGTGCTCATGATCATCAGCTTCATCCACTCAGAGCGGGGTTCCAGTATCACTAAGTATACGTCCTCATTGTGTACAATCATTTCCACCAGAGAGCTCTCCAACTCTCTCGGTTTGGCCAGGCAAAAAATGCTCACGAATAGGTTTACAAGTCACACCCTGTACCGTATTTCAACAAAGTGGGTCCTCTGTTCCACAGCGATGCAGGACGTGCTTTTAAGTTGAAATTGTAATCAGTGTATTCGTGACATATACAATTATCACATGTAATATGATTTGCCTTCGTCTGCCTTTGCATGTTTTGGATCATCTCCATCAAATAGATCATGTCTGGATGCGCTATGTTGAAAGAAGAGATGACAATATACACACTGACATATCTGACACATCAAATGCATCAAACGGCTGACACATCAAACTGCGGGTGCACACCATGCTGCCTCTGCTCTTTCTCTCATTCTCATTAACGCCGCGCAAATGCCGAATGGCGACCAATCAGATTTTTGATATGTGGCGCAGTAAAGGATCGTGTCAGCTTGAGCCGAACTAGACTTGAATGCACAGGGAGACGGATGGGAATGGTTAGATTTCCAAAATCTGGAGGGGAGACAGCTCACTTGACGTGTCCCTACCTGAACCTTTTCCTATTGGGGTTCTAGTAATTTTACAGGAGCATTTTCTTCATCAGAATCATATACACTCTACACAGTATACACCATATACACAACCACTCCACATATACACAATACATACACACACCGTACAATATACACTCTACACTGTATACACCATATACACACCGACTCCACATATACACAATACATACACACACCGTACAATATACACTCTACACAGTATACACTATATACACAACCACTCTACATATACACAATACATACACACACTGTACATATACACTCTACACAGTACACACCATATACACACCCACTCCACATATACACAGTACATACAGACACCATACAATATACACTCTACACAGTATACACCATATACACAACCACTCCACATATACACAATACGTACACACACCATACAATATACACTCTACACAGTATACAGCATATACACTGACTCCACATATACACAATACATACAGACACTGTACGATATACACTCTACGCAGTATACACCATATACACAACCACTCCACATATACACAATACATACACACACTGTACACTATACACTCTACACAGTATACACCATATACACACCGACTCCACATATACACAATACATACACACACTGTACACTATACACTCTACACAGTATACACCATATACACACCGACTCCACATATACACAATACATACACACCCTACAATATACACTCTGCACAGTATACACCATATACACAACCACTCCACATATACACAATACATACACACACTGTACACTATACACTCTACACAGTATACACCATATACACAACCACTCCACATATACACAATACATACACACACCGTACAATATACACTCTACACAGTATACACCATATACACAACCACTCCACATATACACAATACATACACACACCGTACAATATACACTCTACACAGTATACACCATATACACAACCACTCCACATATACACAATACATACACACACTGTACACTATACACTCTACACAGTATACACCATACACACACCAACCCCACATATACACAATACATACACACCCTACAATATACACTCTATACAGTATACACCATATACACAACCACTCCACATATACACAATACATACACACACTGTACAATATACACTCTACACAGTATACACTATATACACATCGACTCCACATATACACAATACATACAGACACCGTACAATATGCACTCTACACAGTATACACCATATACACAACCACTCCACATATACACAATACATACACACACCGTACAATATACACTCTACACAGTATACACCATATACACAACCACTCCACATATACACAATACATGCAGACACCGTACAATATACACACTACACTGTATACACCATATACACACTGACTCCACATATACACAATACATACACACACTGTACAATATACACTCTACACAGTATACACTATATACACACCGACTCCACATATACACAATACATACAGACACCGTACAATATGCACTCTACACAGTATACACCATATACACAACCACTCCACATATACACAATACATACACACACCCTACAATATACACTCCACACAGTATACACTATATACACACCCACTCCACACATACACAATACATACACACACCGTACAATATACACTCTACACTGTATACACCATATACACACCGACCCCACATATACACAATACATACACACATCGTACAATATACACTCTACACAGTATACACTATATACACGTCTCGGTATGGAGCTGTAGAGGTTCCTAATGGAGTCCTGTGATAATCCATCCCATGCAGCTTGAACATCCTCACACAGTTCCTGCAGATGGTGCGGTAGGGGTGGAGGCGGAGTGACATGTGACGTATAACAATAAACCGTTGACCACACGGTGCCTTCACACACGGATTCGTTGGTCGTCTCCACCAGGACAAGAATGGGACTCAACACTGAAGATGACCCGCTGCCATTCTGAGTCAGTCTGGTATGACGCCACTGCAGTCTTTGGTGACGGTGACGTGGTGTTAAGGACAGTCATGGTAACGGTCTGTGTGCATGTAGTTCTGTGTGGTGCAGCCGTCTGCCAATGGTGCTGCACTAACAGGATGACTCATGGAGGACACCACTGCTCGCTGGATGTTCGCAGTCGTGGCTGTTGGGTCAGTCAGGTACAGAGATAAGACCCGTCCTTGCTTATGTCACATGCATGGCCGAGAGTGAAACTTGAATCATTGGCATGTCTCACGATGGCAAACCTACGCACCAAGTTTTGCTCCTGTCGGTTGATTCCTTCTGGGAGCAACTATTCTGTTGATGATGAGCGTATGGAAATGACTCCAGGTCAAAAGCAGTCTGATGTTTTTTACGTATTCCATCAAACTCCTATGTCACAAATGCAGCTAGTCATTTATCATCATGCAAACTGTAAACTAAAGTAACTGAGTTGATTCGAGTAGTAGTTTGACCTCTAGATACTTTAACATGTCATGTGTTGCTCTGTAGTCAGCCTGACACCCACATTAGCTACTCCAAGTCTAAGCCAGATCTGGAATATTTTGCTCCCTGTGGTAATCACAGAGGGTCCCGACCTGATACCTTTTATCCTACCTCCATTTTACCACTGGATCCTTTTGAATTCTTGAAACCTAGCCCATCATGCTTTGTTTACCCCAGAGTGCATTTGTTTGTCTAAGATCACGCTCGCGTCAGAAATCCGTCTTAGAGAGAGATTAGGGAGGGCCTAATATGGGCATGATGCTGAGCACAGAGAGGCAACAGAACTTCAGTGGATTATTCAGCAAAATGTATTTCAGTTTCCATTTTTTGAAGGATTAGTGAGAATCCTCATGAGCGTTCGTCTCATTTGGAAGCTGCAGCTGCCAGGGATCTGGCTGGTCCTGTGGTGGAGCCCCAGACATTCGGAACAGTTTCCAATATCTTTTAGCAGTAATTGTTTTCAGCTTCTCACAGAAATCCGCAGGGGTATTTCTCGGCACGTCTGAAGTTCAGTCCTAGACGTTGGTTGCGGTTGCTGATAAGAAACTCATCATCAAAAGAACAGTTGCACAAATAGCTGCACCCAGAAGGAATCAGTGGACTGGAGTGAAACTGGGTGGGTAGGTCTGACATATCAGACTCAGCTGACGACTGCAGTGGTGTCATGCCAGGCATACGGGAGGGTGGTTGCCCAGACATGGAATGGAACCCCAGTCTACAGCATGGAGGGCAGAGGTGTAACCCACTACACTATACCAACCAAGCTTCTTGATTGCTAGGCATCCTTTCAGACCCATAGGATGGAGTTTTCTGCCTTTGAGTGAAAGGATGGACAGAAGCATCTTTGGATGTTTTAATGCTCTGAGGCAAGAGTGCAGGGACGGGTGGTATCCCTGTACCTGACTGACCCAACAGCCACCATTACAGACATCCAGCGAGCAGTGGCGTCCTCCATGAGTCATCCTGTTAGTGCCAGCACCATTGGCAGACGGCTGCACGACGCAGGACTACATGCACACAGACCGTTACCACAACTGTCCTTAACACCACGTCACCGTCACCAAAGACTGCAGTGGTGTCGTACCAGACTGTTCAATTAGGAACCTCTACAACTCATGCTCTAAATCTCAAATTTTGGAAAATCCTAACTTCCGTATTCCCCCCCTCCCTTTCTCCTCATGCATCTCTCTATTAGTCTCAGAAATGTCGAGTGAAAAAGGAATAACTTGTACTTAATGTCCATTTTTTTGGAAATTGAATACATTTCCAGCCAACGCTGTACAGTACCCTACCTCTGATTGGCCTTTCCGTTGGAAACACCCACCATAGCTGAAAACGTGAAGCCCTTCCCTGTTGTTTGTTCTTTTTTCATCTTTTGTACGTGCCAACAAAACGTGCCCGTTATTCACCACTTTGTAGTGACCCAGCGGTAATGGCCACACGTAGAGCCTGACACCGAAAAACATATTAGCCAGATGCGCTAGGCGAACTTTGCTACAGTTCACTCGGCGAAGTGCTGAGCGAAAGCAGAACGCGGGATTCATTAGCTTAACACACACCGGGTACCTGGAGCAAGCCAAACAACTGCCTCGCCAATGTTCTCACCTTGCTTCTCTTTAAAAGGCATCCTCATGCTTCTGCGAACTAAAATTAAGCCCATCTGCTAATGGCCATCAAGGCACAAGCATCTCTATCATCAAATCCATTAGGGCCTGAGGGAGGAAGGTAAATACGTTTATCAAAAGCCCCTCGGGTTATTACAAGACAAGTCACACCGTGTGTCCATTTGCGGAGTAAGACGCGGGGAAAAAAAAGGGAATGGAACACTTGTGCCCCTTAAATGTGCCTTCCGAAGTTGGACCCTTATGCCAGCGGGCACCAGAGAACATTCATTATTGAAGACCGTGTTGTTCTCTGAAGGGACAGACTGGACACACCTGCTTCCTACATCATTATATTTTAAGGAGGAACCTCATTTAAAATTCATATACGCATGCCGTCTGATTTGCCTTCATGGTTATGTACAGTACATCTACCCTCCACCTGTCAGAGACCACCCTTCATTGTGCAGCGGCAGCTGGACCGGCCAGATGCTCGCAGATGTTCAGGTAAAAGGTGGTTTAATAGTAAAAGAGTGAGCACAGAGACAGAGTTACCCTGGTCCTGGAGGCACCCTGCCCTGGGTTCCCTGCTTTAACAGTCACCCATAGAGGAGAGCATCATGGGAATTGTAGTTCCCAGCAATACAGAGGCACGGGAAGAACCAGGAAGTGGGATACATTTGATTACCTTCCAGCCAAAATGGGAATCACAGGAATTGAAACACATTCAATGATCTTGAGGTCTGGACTTTGGAGTGGTCAGTCCATTGTTCTGAGGACACAAGCTGCTTCTTTATTTTCTGTTCGCCTACAGTCACATTTACAAACGTCAGCAACGGTAGCGCTAGGTGATCTGCTCAAGCACTTGCATTGGCATACGGGAGGGTGGTTGCCCAGACATGGAATGGAACCACAGTCTACAGCATGGAGGACAGAGCTGTAACCCACTACAATCAATCAATCAATCAATATTTATTTATATAGCGCTTTTTACAACCAACGTTGTCTCAAAGCAGCTTCACAAAAAATCTATTTGTCATACAAAGAAAAGAACCACAAGGTTAATGTACAGACATGTGAGGGTGGACAACCGGGTCCGAGCCCCCCTTGAGCAAGCCAGAGGCAACAGTGGCGAGGAAAAACTCCCTTGGGTAAGGAAGAAACCTCGAGAGGGACCAGGCTCAAGGGCGGAACCCAACCTCCTCAGGTCAACCCGGATGAGAAGAGAGAGACAGACAGAATTAACATAGAGGAACATCTAATAGATCCAGTCTGATTAGATCCAGTCTGATTAGATCCAGTCTGATTAGTCCAGGAGGCAGTAACTGTGAGTTGGAGTCGACCATAATAAGCATGGCCAGACGCTGGTCAGTGTAAGGTTGTGGTCATGCCGGGTGATGAAACAGGACAGGAGACACACAGTGGCGCTGATCCTCAGGTGCCTCTATCCACTCTGGGGGTTCTGATGTGATCACGTCAATCCAGTGCTTAACACAGAAGAAGAAAGAAAGAGAGAAAGAAGGATAGAGATAGGGAAGGTAAGAGAGAAAGAGATGGAGACAGACACTGATTAGGAGGATTAAGGATTAAGAGGTAGATATTGTAATTTGTAGGATTGAGAGTGTGTAGTCCTGAGAGTCCTGTAGAGGATTCCTCAGCGCTGGTAGCCCCTCAGTGTGATCCGTCAGGAATGATCCGCTCATAGAGGAGACAGACAAGAGGGAGAAGTTTGGGTATTGGTCCATTTATGGAGAAATGTCAATTAAAGCGGTAAACAGATGTTATCAGCCAAATGCTTGTGCAAACAAGTAAGTTTTGAGTCTACACTACACTACACTATACCAACCAAACTTCCTGACTGCTAGGCATCCTTTCAGACCCATAGGATCGAGTTGTCTTCCTTCGAGTGGAAGGATGGACAGAACCACCTTCAGATGTTTAATGCTCTGAAGCAAGAGTGCAGCTTGCTCGTCCAATTCCATAAACACCATTAAATGGTGTTGAGGTCTCGACTCTGGGGGCGGTCGGTCCATTGCTCTGAGGACCCCAGCAGCTTCCTTGTTTCATTTGCATACGGTTTTCTTTTCTTCTTCGTTACGTTTACCACATTTGGCAGACGGTCTTTTACCAGAGCAGCTTTTCCATGTGCACAGGTCGGTGTTAGGCGTCTAAAGCTCTAAAGTAAGACCGAAGCTTGGTGTTTGGTATCTGATGGTTAGAATGTTGGTAGTCTAAAGAGGTCTCCCAGTGTCCCTGTATCGTTCCTCACTCTTTTTCCATTTCCTAACCCTTTTGATTTCTTCAGATGTTTACCTCTTCTGGAACATGAACAACTTGAACGTAATGGCTATAATACTAATAACACTGCTACTACTACCACTAATACTACTAATATTAATAATAATGATAATAAAAATGGGTTCTCATCACCTTTTGGCATCTCAAAACTACTACTTGTACTAGATACAATATTAGCTTAATGGAAAACCAAAACAGGCGCTTACAGTTGAGATGGCACCATGCAGTGGCAAAGCAGCCCAAGCCTTCCTACCAATAAGTGCACACAGTGCTTGAAACCTCCGACACACTTCCGCACCTTCATACCGGTGCACGATCACTAACATGCCACCACTGTGTCAGTGTCACTGCTGTGCTGAGAATGATCCACCACCCAGAAGATAATATCTGGTCAGCGGTGGTCCCGTTTCCATTGACAGACAGCGTAGAGGACGGCTGATGAACTGTGCAGCGACAGATGGGCTACAGTTAGTAACTGCAAGCCTACAAACCATGGGCCTATATGATGCAGATGATAAAGTGTGCGCTAAAGACACGAGACCATCTGCAAGCGCTAACGAAAGCCCACAACATGGGCTGCACATTAGACATATTCATTATTCAGCTTTAGCTTTAAACAGCACATACAAAATTCAATTAATTAGCAGTTCTATTGCTGAGTACAAGTCCGCATCCTAGCTCCCTCTCTCTCTCTCTCTTCGACTCATTTCCCCGCAGAATTGGCCTTGCTCTAGTTTAGCAGAGCATATGTCTGCGATTTGGTGCCAGATACTTAGCGGAGAACGTCTAACATGGTTCGGAACGTCCTTCCGAACACAAGGGCAAGAAAAGTGTGGCCCCTGAATTCTTGGCAAGGCAGCAAGGATTAAGCTACGTGGTGCTAATTTCATTACTTCGCTGATAAATCTGACGGCTGTAGCGCGTTGAGGGTGTAACACCTGTACTTGCATGCATGGTTTAGCTTGTGTGCGTGTATGTGTGTGTTGGGGGGAGGTGGGTTTCTATTCGGCGCAGGCTGTCCATCTGTGGCTAGGCCATGCGTGTTATCTGCTGTAGGGACACGGAACAGATAGGAGCCTCATAAATGCATGGCGTGCTCCTGTATTCTTAATGACGTTCGCATATTATGCTAATGCGGGTGTGTAATAAATTTCCCGGAAGCCGCGAGGCAAATGGATGCATTGTGTTGTGCTTGGCAGTTTATTAGGGCAATTAATTTCCCCGTTCTTTCCCGCAGAGGCTGTCCTCTTACTGGGCTTCTACTTCTGAAAACCTGCGCTAACGACGAGTCAATCAGGCACTGATGAAAAGGGCGGCCTAGGGGTTTGATTGTCAGTTAAAGGAACAAGCCGAGCGACTTGGCGATGCTGCTGCTTCAGAGTGGACAGAAGTGTAAACAGCTGCCTGGAGATCTCTGCTACATGTCCGTTTTACTAAGAAGCACATTGTCGTCGTAGCGCTAACTCTCACATTGAGTCTCATAAACCTGGTTGCCGAAGCAGGCCACTTGAAACGGCTGTTTCTTAATGATTGTGCTAATCAGTGATAGGGATAATAGCAATAGGGCTCCTCAGGGTGTCACCAGAGGCGCTACTGCCAATCAGAAGCAGAGATGGAAGGCTACTTCCTGAAAGCTGATCATTGACGTAAAACATACACTGATTATCAATAGAATATCTGCACCCAGAAAGAGGTGTGGGAGTGCAGGTGTGTTGGGAAGGAAGATAAAGGTGACCAGGATCAATAACTGATGATAAGTTTAGACTGATATGATCAATATTTATTGAGCTACACATACAGAAGTCTGTCTCTCGGTATGGCGTCGGGCCGCCGTGTTGGCTAACCCAACACGCCAGACGTCTCGGTATGGAGCTGTAGAGGTTCCTAATGGTGTCCTGTGATAATCCATCCCATGCAGCTTGAACATCCTCACACAGTTCCTGCAGATGGTGCGGTAAGGTGGAGGGACACCAGGTCTCTTGGACATGTCAACCGTTCATCTTGGTGCTGACCACGGTGCCTCCACACACGGATTCGTTGGGCGTCTCCACCAAGACTAAAGTGGGACTCGTCACTGAAGATGACCCGCTGCCATTCTGAGTCACTCCATGACAGTCTGGTACGACACCACAGCAGTCTTCGGTGAGGGTGACGTGGTGTTAAGGACAGTCGTCGTAACGGTCTGTGTACATGTAGTCCTGCATCATGCATCCGCCCCCTGATGGTGCTGGCACTAACAGGATGAGGGCATCACTGCTCACTGAACGTCTGCAATGGTACAGCGATAAGGCCTGTTCTTATTTATCTTATTTATCTTACACCACATGTGTGGCCGAGGGTGAAACTTGAACCCACCCACCGAGTTTCATTTCTCTCATTATCAGAGTATAATTTAAACAGCGTTGCCTTAGTTTCCCTTTTATGTTAAATGCTTGTTTATTAAGGATGCCAACAGTTTTCCAGTCATGTAGGACTTTCTCTCATATGATGAAAAGATATGGAAGGTCATTGTTTAGCAGCAGTATCGACATGACGCAGCTTGCTTTCTGATAAGAGCAATTAAGATCCAGAATAAGGGCAAAAACAAACTCTGCTGGGATGTAAATGACATTCCATGGATGATAAGTAGATGATTTTTTTTTACTGCTACAATTAAGAGAATAAGAGTGAAAGGAAGTAGCTCTTTAAGCTGGCAGCACGTTCATGAACTGCCAATCAAATGGCCTTAGCTTTGGATTAACATGCAGAGGAGCTCTTACCTCGGATCATTATTGCTCCAATCAAATTCCATGGCATTTCTCAGTAGAGGCCAATCGGGGGTTGAAAGTCTTTCTTTCCAACTGATGAGAATCTGACACAATGCATATCCTGATATACCACATATACTCTTGATGTACCCCGGTATTATATTTCTCCGTATCTCCACCTCTAATATATATTTAGTTACTCAAAAAATGTATCTCTTTTTCTGCACAGTTCCACCAAACACAATCCACACGTGTGGAGTGGGTTTCTCCTCTATGAGAAGAGTAGACTGCTTTAGCCAACATACCTCTTCCGATTGGTAGAGAAGGCACAATCAGGTTGAGTTAACTTCATTAAGATATCGTGACTTAAAATGAGCTCTACCAAAAAACTCAACAGAGACGAAACATACACATAAAGTTCTTACGCTTAACACATATCCTGATATACCACATATATTGATGTACCCCGGTATTATATTTCTCCATATCTCCACCTCTAATATATATTTAGTTACTCAAAAAATTTATCTCTTTTTCTGCACAGTTCCACCAAACACAATCCACACATTTGGAGTGGGTTACTGCTCTGTGGTTAAGAACAGTAAAGGTGTATGTAGAGAAAGACTTGATGGCCGTAAGTTGTTTTTTTTAGCCAACATACCTCTTCCAATTGGTAGAGATGGCACAATCAGGGTGAGTTAAGTTCATTAAGATATAGTGACTTAGAATGAGCTCTACCAAAAAGCTCAACAGAGCTGAAACATACACATAAAGTACTTCCACTTAACAGTTCCAACTAATGAGAGTCTGGAACAGTCCATGTCCCATAATATCACATATACTCTTGATGTACGCCGGTATTATATTTCTCCATATCACCTCTAATATATATTTAGTTATCGAGAGAGGCCAGTGGTGTGTTGCGAGTCATTTAGGAAACATTTCTTTTTGCCCAACCTTGCTAAATTAGCTTCCGCTCGCTAGTTCACTCACTCCGTCACCCCCTCAACCTCAAAGAGAGGAAGACCTTTCAATTATAATGCACTGGTTTGATAAAAGCTGTGTGGGAGAAACAAGTGCCATCAGCCTTGAGACTGATAGGAGCCACTGTAAGCAGGGGGAGCCATGGGGCCATGGTCCCCACACTTTTCAGAAATGCCAGTCTCCCGACACTTTGCTATTTGCATGGGGGTGGCCAATTTAGCGGAATAGCTGTAATACCTTCCATGCTAATAATAAACAGGTGCAAACTGTGACCCGTAAGGTCAACAATAAAGACTTAAGAGCACATAAGCTGGCAAATTGCCAGACTGATAATATTATCCTCTCATGGATGGAAGATGATGTGGTTACAGACAGGCAGTCAAGATTAAGTACATCATGTCCAAGGCAGCATCTGTAGGCCAGCATATCGTCAGTGTCCAATTATGCGATAGTAAGTCATAATTATCAGATTTAGTGGTGGAAACAGTTTTCCATAATTCCTGGAATGGTGTGCATTACTTTCTGCATTTCTCCGGGTCTCAGTGAGCAAAGC
This sequence comes from Prochilodus magdalenae, assembly GCA_024036415.1. Classification (NCBI taxonomy): domain Eukaryota; kingdom Metazoa; phylum Chordata; class Actinopteri; order Characiformes; family Prochilodontidae; genus Prochilodus; species Prochilodus magdalenae. The sequence goes on from JAMWET010007756.1 coordinate 53,189, forward strand.
CCAAGGGGTTGGGAAAGCTCGCCAGTTTGGACGACCCAGAGAGTTTAATCTAATTGAGTTAGAATTGATGTAGGATGGGCACATTAGATGGGACTTTGTTCTTGTTTGTTTCAGTCTTCACATCTTGACAGACTGAAACGTCTTTATTACATATGATTTATTAGGTTTTCCTTTAATAAATCTTCAATTATGCCCGTCACTTTTGGCTCTTGTGCACATTGTTTATCCCTCAGAAGTTTTCGATTATGGTTTGACTTGTGGATGCTGGCAAACTGCGTGTTTGCTTACGTTGCAGAAAAGTAGAGAGCTAAGTTGTTCGAAAAAACACGTCTACATCAGCAGCAGGAGCTGAAATATTGCTTTCTCCAGACTCCACACCCACTATATCACACTCTTGCCAGCCTGGGTCTCGGAGTGTGCGGAACAAGATGTTTTCACAATTAGGCCTGGACAAAGCAGAAAGACGAAGAACGTATCGACTCTGAAGCAGGCAGTATGCTTCATGGGCATATTAGCCGTGTGGCCTCTTGGTGATTAAAGTTTAAAGACTTGAATACATTCGGCTCTTCACGTTACACCACCGTCAGAAACACAGCGGCTGCGTCCGAAACCGCCTACTGGTCAGGACGTACTAGATTGAACCCAGTGCGAACTGCTCGAGCGGTGAAGCAGTAGGCTCTTTCGGTACATGAGTACGTAGTATCCACGCAACCTGACGTACTATGTCCGCCATCTTGCCAACGTCATTTGACGTAAGACGTCACGCCACCACTGTAGAAGTCCCACCATTCGTTTATGTAAACATGTAACATGGGCTTTATATTCGCCACAAAGTGGTTCATAACGTTACTCGGTTTCCGCCATCTTGTCTTCCTCAGCTTGGAACGCCTCCACAGCTCCAGTGGAATCATGGGATAGCACAGTGTGCTGGGCTCGCACACTTGAAAATCTCACCGGAGGCAGTACGTCATCCGGGGAACTTCCACCAACTGCTTTACGAGTACTGCGGATTCGGACACGCTACACATTCTCGCCTACTGAGTCGTACGGTAGTAGGCGGTTTCGGACGCAGTCAGAACCCGACTCCCCTCTGTGTGCTCCCATGTCACTCAGGCGGATGGTCCCTATAAATTACACTGGTGATATCGTTTGTGTTCCATCAGGAGTGTAAGCTGCAGCACACATAGGCATGAATGATGCACATGCACAAGGGAGTCAGTATCCCAACACACAAACGAACCAGGCAGGAGTAATACTACAGGACTTCATTACAGGAGGTTACACACCTTCATGGGTTGTTTGTTTTGAGATTCACAAAGACTGACCGCATCTTCATGGCGTGAGATGAGCTTCTTCCTTTGCATGCTAATCTGAAACTAGCCCGAGCGACATTTCCAATCAGCCACCTATCTTCTAAGCCACTCATCCTTCTGGCTCATTAGGTGGAATGGGGGAAATGCCGCAGAGAGGCCACCAGGGTTAATAGACTTTTTGGCATCTGGATAAACTACAGAACTACAGTCTACCTCTCAATCTTTAATGAATTCATAATTTATGAAATTCACTAAATTCAAAGTTTCATAATTTTATAAATTCATAAAAATGTGCAGAAATATATGCTATGATAATAATTTTGCAGTTTTCTCATCAGTCATGCGACTGGGTGCCTCGAGTTGTGTGGGTCATTCTACCACTGAGGTGCCAAAAGGTGTATGAACGTTGCTGTGTGGTTAAAAAGTAAAAGGTAGTCTGTTATATGTACCAGCAGTTATGCCGTGGACGGTAACACCACTGACAAAATATGACGGTAACACCACTGACTCCAATCTGAGCTTTTCTTACATACGGTCTCCTGACACTACTAGTTCTAAAGTCACACTCTGTCGAAAATGACAAATATGTTACAATGTCATGTGGTTACTTTATGGCAGACGGTATTTTATGGTAAAATGTCACACCACTGACACAGTCTGGTTGTGGCAAATTGGTCAGTCAAGTTTCCCAGAAATTGGAGTCGTTTATCCGTACAGATATTCATGAAAGAAGTGTTTCCATAAAGACCCTCCTTTTTAGGACGGGGTTTTTTATGTTTCTGTGACGCCACTGACACATGGCAGTTCTTTTTTATTCATGTGGGCTATTTAAACTGCCATTGCTGCTCTTCAAGCATAACCCAAAAATGACCCCAAAAAATCCAAATACATTAAATTTTCATAAATCTAACCTAAAAATAGAACAACAAATGACACATACATGGCTTTCTGTTTTTCCTTCCTACTTGGAGCTCATTTTCATGGCTTCAGGGTTGTGAGCCATTGCAGTGACTATGTAATATTCCATATCCGTTTGGCCAAAGTTCATGATTATTTCCACTGTTCTCTCACTACAGTACCCAGCATGCATTACACAAATATGTACAAGGCAAATATTGGAAGATCCCTCCACTGTGATGAAGACATCCTGCCTGCTGGTGTAGAGGCTAATACATACAAATGTCATATTTGCCCTCCTAGCAGTTATTTGGGTTTATTCTGTCTGCACCAGCATGTTCATAACAGAGGAGGCAGTCGTTTTTTTGGCCCTATAAAAATGAACTATTGCCAATAAAATGGGTGGAGTTTCTTTTTTAAAGGTGTTTTATTTTACAGTGTTTCTATAGTCAGGTCATATTTATTGATATAGGGATATATATATTTATTGATAGGGTGTCTTCTCTTCTCTTCTGTCCTCTTCTCTTCTCTTCTCTTCTCTTCTCTTCTCTTCTCTTCTCTTCTCTTCTCTTCTCTTCTCTTCTCTTCTCTTCTCTTCTCTTCCCCTCTGTCCTCTTCTCTTCTCTTCTCTTCTCTTCTCTTCTCTTCTCTTCTCTTCTCTTCTCTTCTCTTCTCTTCTCTTCTCTTCTCTTCTCTTCTCTTCTCTTCCCTTCCCTCCTCTCCTCTCCTCTCCTCTCCTCTCCTCTCCTCTCCTCTCCTCTCCTCTCCTTTTCTCTTCTTCTCTTCTCTTCTCTTCTCTTCTCTTCTCTTCTCTTCTCTTCTCTTCTCGGGCTCATTGTTTGTAGAGACTGACAGATCAATACTGAAGCCTGTGGAATTAGCGGTGTCCAGGAAAGTGGGCCGTGGGCATGCTGTGTGTGACTGGAACTGCTAAAAATATAACGATTAATCTGAACACAGCATGTACCGATATCTGCTAGTGATGTACATATACTCAGCATCAAAACGGCAACTGCACTAACCGCTGCCGCCAGAAACAATCGACCAACAGGAACGAAACTTGGTCGTCTCATTGTGAGACATGCAACTGAGATGACCAACGAATCTGTGTGGAGGCACCGTAGTGAATGCTTTGTTGTCAAGCGCCACACGTCCAGAAGGACTGGTGTCACTTCACCTCCACCCCTACTACACCATCTGCAGGAACTGTGTGAGGATGTTCAAGCTGCATGGGATGGATTATCACAGGACTCCATCAGGAACCTCTACAGCTCCATACCGAGACGTCTGGCGTGTTGGGTTAGTGAACACGGCGGCCCGACGCCATACTGAGAGACAGACTTCTGTATGTGTAGCTCAATAAATATTGATCATATCAGTCTAAATTTATCATCAGTTATTGATCCTGGTCACCTTTATCTTCCTTCCCAACACCACCGCACTCCCACACCTCCTTCTGGGTGCATGCAAAGGGGAGTCTGTGTGTACACCGTTTCTATGAACCACCATGGAGGAACGACTGTAGTTCTGTTTGCTGTAGAAACATGGATCCTGATATTTTTCCTTTGAAGTTTATTTGAAATACATACTTCTGCTTAATCACATCAAAGGAGGCAGTCACGTAGCTAAATGTTTAATCTTTTAGATCTTTAGCTGTTTAGTTTCACTCAGCCCCCTTTCCAGCTTGCTCGGGGGCAGCCTCTAGCCCTTTGCATATTTAGCCCCATTGTTCCAGAATGCCAAGCTGTGTGTCAAAGTTCAACAAAGCCGGGTTCGGTTACGGTTGCAGATGTGTTGGCCCTGGCCCTGGCCATCTCTCTCATAATTACACTGGCAACAGCAGTAGAGTAAGTTGGCCTGAGGTCCGTTTGCATGCAGATCACAGTAGTAGGTTCCATTGTTGTTTAGCACCATGAGAAAGGTCCATGTAAACACCTGTTCCAACATAGTTCCAACATTTATAGACTTTGATAGAACGGAATAACACAACACTACTTCCTTCCACAACACTACCACTACTAAAGCAGTGGTTAAACTTTCTCAGTCTAATTTTAAACTTCCCAACTCTTCCGACTACACCTGTCTCTGAGAGTGCTTAGCTCGCTGTCGCTCAGCGCTGCAGAGTTCCAGTGAAGTTCAGTACCTTATAGAAATAGATGGCTTGCCTGCTGTGCTCACGACTCATTCAGACAGCTGCCATGCTAATTAAGCGGCTATTGTTTACCTTGATGTTGTGTATCTGTTGATAGCGGACATGGTTTTTCTGTTCCCTCCTTACAACAATTAAGTGCAACTGCACTCAATTACCATGAGGATACTCTTATTAATTCTGGAGTGTCACAGTAATTATTCTATTCAGAGAAGATCATAAAAAACATGGTTCAAAGAAGAAGTAATCAAAGAAATGTGCATAATAACTTAAAAAAAAGTAGCAGGCTAAGATCACATGTGCTCAGTGTTCATTTGGAAAAGGAAGTGCACTCATCCTCAAAAACGTGGATAGAAGTGTGGGATTGCGGTGCTGTTGGGAAGGAAGATAAAGGTGACCAGGATCAATAACTGATGATAAATTTAGACTGATATGATCAATATTTATTGAGCTACACATACAGAAGTCTGTCTCTCAGTATGGCGTCGGGCGGCCATGTTTGCTAACCCAACACGCCAGACATCTCGGTATGGAGCTGTAGAGGTTCCTAATGGAGTCCTGTGATAATCCATCCCATGCAGCTTGAACATCCTCACACAGCTCCTGCAGATGGTGCGGTAGGGGTGGAGGTGGAGGGACACCAGGCCTTCTGGTCGTGCAGGGCGTGGCTATAATAAATATCCACCATATTCCAAATAAGTGAAGCTGATTTATTAATACAACAAAGCAGAAATAAGAGCGATGGGTTTGAGATCTCCCAGAAGGAAGTAGGCCATCAGAAGAGTGAAGTAAATATCTAAAGCCTAAAAACAAAATATTATATTTCCCTTTAATACTTTAAAGTACCAGCGCTGTTTGATCTGACGGGCTATATTTGTACTGTCTAGTGGGTTTGCTGGTGGGGGTGCAGATATGGAGAGACCGACACATGTTCAAAAGACCATTCATCCGGTCCACACTGTTTCTAATTCTGTAGCTCCAATCTGTAAGTGCCTCAAGTGCTATCAGCTCAGTTCCAGCTTGAAATGTCACGGCACAGTCTGCTGGACGAAATCACATTCTAGTTCTCGTTCCTGTTGATTCCACGTCAAAGGCCCGTAGTTCCAATAATGACATGTTGACTAGAGACACCATAGTGCACATCAGCTTCTAGCTGTGAAGTCAGCAAGATCACTCAGGTGCCTTAATCCAAGCTCAAGACATTTCCGAGTCTTCTGAACGAACACTTACATTCCGTAGTTTCTCAAAACGGATAACGCTCGTGCTCAAAGGATCAAATAACCAGGAAAAGTGCACTTCCTGAAGGAGGAAACACAGAATGGTTGCAGGGCTTTAGGGCTGCCCTCTAGAAGTCGACGAGTCGAATCGCCAGTCGGCGACCCTTTAGGTCGACTGAGACCCTTCAAGTCGACTGAGACCCTTCAAGTCGACTGACAACAGTGACCTTTTTTTTCTCTAGTAAAACAGACTAAAGCTTACAGAAATGCACAAGAACTTTAAGGATGTAAAAAGACATTTTATTAATTATTAAAAGATAATAATAAATATATATGTAAGTTCTAGCTGGGCTATGACGCATGCTTGCTAAAAAATTCAATCCACATGATGGCGGGCGCTGGCGGTATAACGCTGAGGGAAGCCTGTGACTCTGCTGACTTTCTAAATGAGGAGGATCAGATCTGAACCGTATGCAGACTGATTCACTGATTACTAGATAATGTAAATGGAGAAAAACCATGAATCCGACGAATCCGATTCGACTGTCAAAATTCTGAGTCAGGTACGCCCTACACAGCTTACATGGTACTTCCTTCTAGGCTATGGATGCTTTGAGAGGAACAAGGGATGAATAAATGACACATAGAGGAATGGAGGTCAGTTTGGCTGTGGATTAGAAAAGGGGGATCTGAGTTTGGCTGGGGGCATAACAGAATGGGACTGTATGAGGGGAAAGAGGGTTGGGTAAAAAAGAGGGTTGGGCAAACCAACACTGGATTCCTGCTTTGGGGTGTGTCCTGAGATGGAAGTACAGTAGATCGGCGTGCAGTTTATCGGGCCCTTAATTCTTAATGGGAAAAAAATGTGGGGGTAAATATCTATTGCTATGTGGGGACCAGGCATCCAGTCATGAAGCTAGGGCGAGTTAGAGGTGTTGGTGTCAATATCTCGAAAACTGTGGGACTAGTTGGTGGGCCAAATGTGTACCCAGGAGATGGTACCATAAGGGTGATGGGTTCACCCTTCCGCACATGCCTGGGCAATAGGTCTGGCGGATCAAACCTATCCCGGCCTTCTCTGCCCTAAAACTCTACGTCCTCTCTCTGTTCCTGGCCTATAGATGAGCCCAGGGCTCCCGGTCCTTAATTGTTCCAATCACCCTGGCTATACTGTACATCAGGTTCTTGTGGATGTCCCAAACAATGCGTCACCTGATGAGTCACAAGGCTACAGAGAGTCATCTACAGTGACCAGCTGTTCTTACCGTACGGCATTGTTCATGTAACTGCTATTACCTCCAACACAGGAACTCACCAATCCAGAGTTATATATGAGGGTCATAAATATGGAATAGGACTTGAAACCCTTGGTGAAAAAAGTCTCTATCTTAAAATGATGACTTTAGTTTTAATATCTCAGTTGAGTTTATGCTTCACACTTTGCAAGTCAAAAAATCCCTATGCATAACAAAACGCAGCATGGTGGACATAGCAGGCCAAGCCGAGTTGGAGAGGACTGAAACACCGCTTTTAGTGGAGGTGGATCTGTTCCCTCAGATGGACGACTTCAGAAAGGCTTTTGGTGGGGATTGGTCTACAGAGACCCAAGCTGTGCAGCTGTGGGTACAACAATCACCCCCTCACTTGGCAAGGACAGCAGCTAACAGGCCTCTGCCTGCTGAAAGGACTCACAAAGCTCATCTAGGGGTCTTGATCTTCTCGTTGATGTTGAACACAGAGCCGTCCAGAAAGTCACTTCGAGTTCAGACTTTTCCACCGTTCCTGGTGAAACCGATTGGAATGCTGAACACTGTGCTTTTGTCCAGTGGGCTGCTGAAGCTAGGCACAGGTTTTGGACTCCAAGACCACATTTACTCCTGATCACTTCAAAAGACAAAATAATGTTGACCTAGTTGCAGAAAATACACACACACACATTTATTGAGCTACACATACAGAAGTCTGTCTCTCAGTATAGCGTCGGGCCGCCGTGTTTGCTAACCCAACACGCCAGACATCTCGGTATGGAGCTGTAGAGGTTCCTAATGGTGTCCTGTGATGATCCATCCCATGCAGCTTGAATATCCTCACACAGTTCCTGCAGATGGTGCGTGTGGAGGTGGAGTGACTTCAGGCCTTGGTGCTGACCACGGTGCCTCCACACACGGATTCGTTGGGCGTCTCCACCAAGACTAAAGCGGGACTCATCACTGAAGATGACCCGCTGCCATTCTGAGTCACTCCATGACAGTCTGGCACTATACCATTGGTGACGTTAATGTGGTGTTAAGGACAGTCATGGCGTGCCTTTAGTCTTAACACCACAGTGGTGGCTGTTGGGTCAGTCAGGTACAGCAATAAGCCAAGTCCTTGCTTACGTCCCATGTCCAGTCGAGCGGTAACCCTGCATGTCTCACAATGCCAAACCCACCTACCAAGCTTCCTTCCTGTTGGCTGATGCCTTCTGGGTGCAGTTATATGTGGAGCTAAGTTTTAATGATGAGTGACTGTTTTAATAAAGACCGTTTCTAACAACATCCCGGTTCCCGGTTAGGCTATGACCAATGGGAGAGCAAGCTTGATAGAACCTCCGCAGACTCCACAGAGACAAAGTTCTGATTGACTACATTTCCATCGTAGCCGTTTAACAGCAACAACCATGCAGCAAGATTATTACTGCTGTCCTGAAAGGGTTATGATAATTTATATGAAATAAAAAATAAACTAAAATTACAGACATGTTTTTTTTTATCTCCCAGAATTCATTAGGCCTTCTTTAAAGAGCGCCCTGAGAATTCCCCTCTGCTTTGGGCTATGTATAAACGAGCTTGGTGGCAGTCATGTGTTATGCTTAATAATACGAAACATGAATACTTGCTGATATACAGTATATCTAGTATATTAGCATTAATTATTAGCATTTTATCATCTCTCCAGCGCATTAGCTTCTATCTCTTGCTGATAATCACACGCTTCTCATGCCCGGGTCTATGCTATGCTATGTAGGTTCTTTTATGCTCTTTGCTGAGATGATTGTCTGTCTTCTGCATTATCTCCTGTCACCATATATGCATCTCCGAGCCATATTCACGCAGTGCTGTCTGCCGGTGTTGTATGGGACTGATATGAGGAGACAGTAAACAGATTAGAATATGACAGTGTTTATTTGTCCTCGTAGTTGACTGCAGTGGCTTGTGATTTGATCCTGGGAGTTGAGGCTCTAAGCTTAGGCAAACATTCATTACGATGTTACTGAGCACATGAGCGTGCGGAGGTTCTCCTGAGACAATGAGCTAATGTTGTCTTCAGATGATTTATGGATTTTCCCTTGTTCTCCTCTCTCTCTCTTTGTCTTGCTCAAAAGAACTGAGGGGCAGAAGCAATAATAGACATCGGTACTATTAGGACAGCATTAGTCAGTTATCAGTATGGTCTAGATTATTATTATTATTCCTGATTGTAGTCCGGTTTGTTATTATATCTGATTATAGTCGTTTGTCATTATGTTTCATTGTAGTCCAGTTTGTCTAGTTTGTTATTACGTGTGATTTTAGTACAGTCTGTTAATAAGTCTGATTATATTCTATTTTGTCCAGTTTATTATTGTGTCTGATTGTTGTCCAGTTTGTCCATTTTGTTAGTATGTCTGATTGTAGTCAAGTTTGTTATGTTTGACAAATTGTCAAGTTTGTTATTATGTCTGATCATAGTCCAGTTTGTCCAGTTTTTTATTATGTCTGATTGTAGTCCAGAGTGTTCAGTTTGTATGTCTGACTGTAGTCCAGTTTGTCCAGTTTGTTAGTGTGTCTGATTGTAGTCCAGTTTGTTATGTTTGACAGTTTGTCCAGTTTGTTATTATTGTCTGATTGTAGTTAAGTTTATTATTGTCTGATTGTATTTCAGTGTTTTATCATGTCTGATTGTAGTTAAGTCAATTATTATGTCTAATTGTAGTAAAGTTTATTATGTCTGATTGTAGTGAAGTTTATTATTATGTCTTATTGTAGTGAAGTTTATTGTGTCTGGTTTAGACAGTGTTTTTCCAGTCTGATTGTATGAATTGTATGATTGTCTAATTGTAGTGGTTTATTATTATGTCTGATTGTAGTGAAGTTTATTATTATGTCTGATTGTAGTGAAGTTTATTATTATGTCTGATTGTAGTGAAGTCTATTATTATGTCTGATTGTAGTGAAGTTTATTATTGTCTGATTGTAGTGAAGTCTATTATTATGTCTGATTGTAGTTAAGTTTATTATTATGTCTGATTGTAGTTAAGTCTGTTATTATGTCTAATTGTAGTGAAGTTTATTATGTCTAATTGTAGTGAAGTTTATTATGTCTAATTGTAGTGAAGTTTATTATGTCTGATTGTAGTTAAGTCTATTATTATGTCTGATTGTAGTTAAGTCTATTATGTCTAACTGTAGTGAAGTTTATTATGTCTGATTGTAGTGAAGTCTATTATTATGTCTGATTGTAGTTAAGTTTATTATTATGTCTGATTGTAGTTAAGTTTGTCATTATGTCTGATTGTAGTTAGGTCTATTATTATGTCTGATTGTAGTTAGGTCTATTATTATGTCTGATTGTAGTTAAGTTTGTCATTATGTCTGATTGTAGTTAGGTCTTTTATTATGTCTGATTATAGTTAGGTCTATTATTATGTCTGATTGTAGTGAAGTTTATTATGTCTGATTGTAGTGAAGTTTATTATTATGTCTGATTGTAGTTAGGTCTTTTATTATGTCTGATTGTAGTTAGGTCTATTATTATGTCTGATTGTAGTTAAGTCTATGATAATGTCTGATTGTAGTTAAGTTTGTCATTATGTCTGATTGTAGTCCAGTTTGAACAGTTTGTTACTGTAAATACACTATATATTTATTTATTTTTATTTATTGCCCCCGCACCACCACCACCATTTATCTGAGTAATTAAGGTATAGATGTGTTGGGCCACCCATGCAGAATTTCAAAGCCAACTGCTGAGAAAAACATGCAACTTGTTATTTCACCAACCATCTGCCGTACAGTTCCTCCCTCTCGTTTCCTCTTGTTAATGTTACGTGTTTGCTCTGGCTGGTGCTGTGTTTTACTGTCCCGTATTAGAGGGATGGAGATTACGGCTAACAGACAACAGTTTAAACTCATTATCTCCTGTTAGTTTAGCAAACATTTTATTCCTGCTGCTCTTTGGCAGCGCTTTCCACCTAATCCACAGGCCCGTCTGCATAAGCGTGTTCAGGCTTCTGCGTGCACGCAGCTCTCAGCACGACGAGGTGTGAATGGAATTCTGAATTGTTTGTCACTGTTCATCCACAAATGAAACCGTTTCTGCTTCAGGTAATGTCCCTTCTAAGCCTTCTCGCACTGGAGGGTGGCACTGTGGGTAGTGCTGTCGCCTCATAGCGAGAAGGGCCTGGGTTTGATTCCTGGCTGAGGGGTCCTTCCTGTTTCTTGCTGTTTGCATGCTCATGCCTGTCCAGGGTGTTTCCTGCCTTCTGCCCATTGTGTATTGGCTCCAGTGAATAAAGCAGCGTAGAAGATGCATGTGCGAGTGCGTGGATATCAGAGACCACCCAGTCCCCCATCTTTTATTAATTGTCCAGTTCAATTTGGTCATTAAGTACAAGTTAATGACTCTCCCGAAGGCATTCCCGAGGAGATTAGATAAAAGATGATCCGGCTCCATTAAAAGAAACACTTTCCAATTAAACAAACATCTGGAATAACAGCACAAAAGCTGCCAGGTAATCTATATGCTCCACCATCTTCTAAACTACCGTTTACTACCGCTGTGCAGCGCCCCCTGTTGACTCCTTTGAAGCTCCTGGGTTCCTTGAATAGCAGCAAGGTTCGGAGAAACCTGGGCAAAGCCAGTTCAAAAACCAGGGTCCTTTTCTGGTTACTAAGGGCTAATGGAGTGCAATTGGTCTTGGGGCCTGAATGTTTTTAGTGCTTGCCATTAACCAAACACTGCATCTGTATTAGTCCATCAATCACCATGAACAAACACCGTACTGTGTTTCCCTGTGCATAGAAAACTGCACATGGGAAAACGGGCATATTTAGCATATTCCAGGAGCCCTGAAAAAAACCTACACAGATTCGAAAGAACAATAATTTAGTACATGGCCCGGTCACCATGACACCACAGATCATTACAGACAGGTGCAAAGAGCATGCAATTCAGCTCAGACGTAAGTAGTAAGAGTACGCATGGCTATAGACACCTGGGTGTAAATAGTATACATTACCATTTACGCCAGAGTGCAGGCATCATCTGCCTAAAGCTATTGTCTGGGATAATGCAGTGACGCAGATGGGGCGGGCCGAGCTCAGACCCAGCAATGCCCTGCTGTACCTGACTGACCCAACAGCCACGGTGGTGGAAATTCAGCGACGAGTCAGTGACGAGTCTCGCTTTTGTCTTACGTGGAGGCACCATAATCAGCATCCAGAAGGCCTGGTGTCCCTCCACCTCCACCCCTATCGCACCATCTGCAGGAACTGTGTGAGGATGTTCAAGCTGCATGGGATGGATTATCACAGGACACCATTAGGAGCCTCTACAGCTCCATACCGAGACGCCTGCCATGTTACATTAGCATTAGCAAATTAGCGGTGATAAGGCCTGTCCTTGCTTAGTCTCAAACCTACCAACCAAGTTTCATTCCTGTTAGCTAATTCCTTCTGGGTGCAGCTTTTTGTGCAGCTGTTCTCATCCTAAACATTGTCTTATACATCAAGCAATACATTTCTGATGATTTTACCATCACTGTCCAATTAAAACCATGTATCTTCACTTTTGTATATTTTAACTTTTATGCATCATTTGATTGTTTGTGGTGTGGCTCAGCGGTTAACACCACTACCCACCAAAGAGCTAACACCCCCATGTGGGTGACGGGGATTTGAATCCCAGTTTAGGTAGCAAATGCTGAACTACATTAGAAAGAGTCCTTGGGCAAGACTCCTAACACTGCGCTAGCCTACTTGTGAAAATGAATTAGTCACTCTGGATAAGAGCATCAGCTAAAGGCCTATTCCAAACAGCTTCTGTGTAAACAATTCTGACTTCGTAAGTTCTCCTGGAATGGAACATGAAACCAAACTTGGCTTTTTTAATCTTCCAAACATTAATTATGCCATAAAATTGGTAGAATTTCACTTTGAGAACCTGCAATGCTGCATAGTCCCGATGACACCATGGCAGCATCTGTGGTGCCATGTCTTTGGTACCATGTTGAGGAACGATGAGAGATTTTGAAAACTTTACAGGAGCTCCAGAATCAGGTGGTCCTATTCAAATGCAACAAGGAAGCCATACAAAATCAGCCAAATACCAGAAATAATGTGCACATGACGTGCAGAGAGCAGTACGGAGTTCCTTCCTGCATACGGCCTACCGCAAGACTGACTGCCTTGCCCATGGCAGGAGTCAACAGATTGCAAGCGTAACGTGACTTCGGCTCATGGAGCACCCATCTGTTCAGAGGCTGTGAAGCTCAGGATGCAGAGGAGCACCGAAGAGACACTTCTGCTATCCGGTCACTAGAGAAAATGTGACAACGCTATGAGTGACTAGGGAGGGCACAGAAGTCTCCTTGAGCCCTTAGTCCCCGAGCAAAAAGGCCTGTGTGCCTGTCGTTCTCAGGAAATTGCCTCCTGATCCTGTAAGAGGAACTGGAGCTAAAACTGCCACGCTAACTCAGAGGGCCAGATGTACCGCCCTTCGTGCCAGGTTTCAGGGGCAGCGTTATGTCAGAGTAAACATGCATGCTAACCATGAAACTGGCATACAAGCCTAAACACATGGCTTATGTACATGCCATGCACATGGCACAGCGCAAAGGACATTTCCCCTGGTAAAGTGATACGCTATTGATGCCACTTCTATACGATACTATGTTCACAGAATTCTTTCAAATACAGCTTCTGAGTGGTGTGTGCATACCATCGCTGATCAAAGAAAAACAAGTATCTCCAAAATGGCAATTTTACAGGACAGGCCAAAAACCTAATTCAATTTGAATGGAAGTCAATGGAACCAGATGTCCTTCCAAGCAGTTTTGGGCCATTTCTGTTTGTCCATTCTTCATGTAATCTATACCCAGTGCAAACAGCAGCCCATGTGATCAAATGAAGCATAAAAGTAAAAATCAACAAAAATGGAGATATGTTTTTCTTTGGACAGCGACCATCGTCTGCCATGACTGTGCTGCTTGAGCCACCGCTTTACATCGGGACTTGTTTGTTTGATTTGAACTGGTTGTGATTCGATTTGAAGTTGAACAGGCTGATGGATGAGTAAGATGGATGAGTTTGTTGGTAGAGTTTGACCTGGTGGAGTTGACTAGGCCACAAGTTTCCACTGCGACAGCAGAGCTTGACTATGCCCCAAGCTGGAGCCTTACCACTGTGATGGTGGGGTTCGACTGGGCTGAGTGCCAGGACCCATTTCAGTGCAATAATGGAATCTGGCTATACTGCAAGCCAGGACACATTTCAGTGCAACAGTGGAGTTTGGATAGGCCCTGAATCAGGTCACTTGTAAACACAACAGTGGAATTTGACTAGGCTGTACACCTTTAACCTTGACAGTGGAGTTGGGCTAGGCCACAGGCCAGCACACATCATCATGACAGTGGAGTTTGCCTAGGCCATGAGCCAGGACACTTCACTTCTCATTATAACACTGGAGTTTGACTAGGCCATGGGCCAGGACACTTCTTACCGCAACAGTGAAGTTTGACTGAACATGAGCCAGGGCACATTGCATTGTAACAGTGGAGATTGACTGGGCCATGAGCCAGGACACTTCTTATCGCAACAGTGGAGTTTGACTGGGCCATGGGCCAGGACATTTCTTACTGCAACAGTGGAGTTTGACCATGGGACATTTTGCAACATCTGGGCCATGGGCCAGGGCACATTGGTAACAGTGGAGTTTACTGGGCATGGGCCACAAGCTCAGGCAACAGTGGAGTTTGACTTACCAGGACACTTCTTATTGCAACAGTAGAGTTTGACTGGGCCACAAGCCAGGACATTTGCTATCATAACACTGGAGTTTGATGTGGCCATGGGCCAGGACACTTTGCATTGTAACACTGGAGTTTGACTAGGTCATGGGCCAGGACACTTCTTATCGCAACAGTGGAGTTTGACCGGGCCATGAGCCAGGACACTTCTTACTGCAACAGTGGAGTTTGACCGGGCCATGGGCCAGGACACTTCTCACTGCAACAGTGGAGTTTGACTGGGCCATGAGCCAGGACACATCTTACCGCAGTACTGAAGTCTGACTAGGCCATGGGCCAGGACACTTCTCACTGCAGCAGTGGAGTTTGACTAGGCCATGAGCCAGGACACTTTGCATTGTAACAGTGGAGTTTGACTGGGCCATGGGCCAGGACACTTCTCACTGCAACAGTGGAGTTTGACTGGGCCATGGGCCAGGACACTTCTTACTGCAACAGTGGAGTTTGACTAGGCCATGGGCCAGGACACTTCTTACTGCAACAGTGGAGTTTGACTGGGCCATGGGCCAGGACACTTCTTATCGCAACAGTGGAGTTTGACTGGGCCATGGGCCAGGACACTTCTTACTGCAACAGTGGAGTTTGACTGGGCCATGGGCCAGGACACTTCTTATTGCAACAGTAGAGTTTGACTGGGCCATGGGCCAGGACACTTCTCACTGCAACAGTGGAGTTTGACTGGGCCATGGGCCAGGACACTTCTTACCGCAATACTGAAGTCTGACTAGGCCATGGGCCAGGACACTTCTCACTGCAGCAGTGGAGTTTGACTAGGCCATGGGCCAGGACACTTCTCACTGCAACAGTGGAGTTTGACTGGGCCATGAGCCAGGACACTTTGCATTGTAACAGTGGAGTTTGACTGGGCCATGAGCCAGGAAACTTCTTACCGCAACAGTGGAGTTTGACTGGGCCATGGGCCAGGACACTTCTTATCGCAACAGTGGAGTTTGATTAGGCCATGAGCCAGGACACTTCTCACTGCAACAGTGGAGTTTGACTGGGCCATGGGCCAGGACACTTCTTACTGCAACAGTGGAGTTTGACTGGGCCATGGGCCAGGACACTTCTTACTGCAACAGTGGAGTTTGACTGGGCCATGGGCCAGGACACTTCTCACTGCAACAGTGGAGTTTGACTGGGCCACGAGCGAGGACACTTTGCATTGTAACAGTGGAATTTGATTGAAACAGTTTGCTTTACAAGGGTCCGCAACAAGCACTTCCTGTGCGTCGGATTTCATCAGAATTCGTTTGTAAAAGTGTTTCGGTACTGGTAAAAGCATTTCACGTAAATTGAATGTAATTTTTATTTATTTATGTAATTTGTTTTTATTTTTGTAATTGGCTTTAATCATCTCATCTTAGCTCTCAGCTTGGGTAGGAAGGCACGGGACACTTTCACCCACTACTAGGGGCATGAAGCGTGAGAAGCTTTGCCATGCACTCTTGGGGCCACACTTTCTCTGAGTGAACAATAGCCACTTGAATGGTGTCTCTGATCTTACACTGCAGTGCAGGCCTACCCTTGATTGATCCAGTGGCTCATAGAGTGGTGCAGTCGTTATCACCTTTTCTCTAAATGATCGATGCGTGTTTATTTTCTGGTTCCCTGCTTAGAAACAATCTTTTTCTTTCGGCTGCATTGTTCCTGACCCTCGTTCGCTGTGAGCGCTGCTTGTTTACTGCCAGTTTTTGAATTGTCTTCCAGGTTGATGTCCTCTCTGAGACACTCTCTAATTTTCTCTAAGGTGTTCATTAGAAATGGATGATAAGCAGTTGTATATACAAGGCATGAAAGTACATAAATGATGGTCATCTATCATTGATGAGAAAGTAAGCTCTGGCCACGGTTTAAAAATAGATGAGAAATCCACAGGGGCGTTTTGCACACAGGCCCGTTGGATGTAGATCTTGGCTTCAGAGAGAATGTTTAAGCGTTCTTAGATTTGGGTCACATTTCTTTGAGAATACAAGAAGGATATTATTTGTAAAGTGAGTTGGAGCCTACAAATATCTATAAATGTCCTTAAGTCCCTCTCAAAACGAATGTACGTAATTATGTTTAAAGTGGAATTGGTCTTCTTCTCTTCAGAATTAACTGGTTGCAATGGAAACATCATGGCGAGGTTCGATGTGTAATGCTCCATACACTGTATTGCCAGAAGTATTCACTCCCCCATCCAAATAATTGAATTCAGGTGTTCCCTTCACTTCCATGGCCACAGGCATATAAAACCAAGCACCTAGGCATGCAGACTGCTCCTACAGACATTAGTGAGAGAATGGGTTGGTCTAAGGAGCTCAGTGAACTCCAGTGTGGTGCCGTGATATGATGCCACCTGTGCAACAAGGCCAGTCGTGAAATTTTTCTCACTACTAAATATTCCACAGTCCACTGTCAGTGGGATCATAGCAAGGTGGGAGTGATTGGGAACAGCAGCTCAGCCACCAAGTGGTAGACCACAAACGATGACAAGGCGGACGCTGAGGGTCATAGTGCACAGAGGTCACCAACTTTTTACAGAGGCCATCACTACAGACCTCCAAACTTCATATGTCCTTCAGGTCAGCTCAGGAACAGTGTGTGGAGCTTCATGGAATGGGTTTCCATGGCGAGCAGCTGCATCCAAGCCCTACATCACCAAGCACAGTGCAGAGCGTGAAACGCAGTGGTGTAAAGCTCCGCCCCTGGAGTCTAGAGCAGTGGAGGTGTGTTCTCTGGAGTGACCAATCACGCTTCTCCGTCTGGCAATCTGATAGACGAGTCTGGGTTTGGCGGTACCAGGAGAACGGTACTGTCTGACTGCACTG
Source organism: Prochilodus magdalenae (assembly GCA_024036415.1). NCBI lineage: Eukaryota > Metazoa > Chordata > Actinopteri > Characiformes > Prochilodontidae > Prochilodus > Prochilodus magdalenae. Next base: position 70,624 of record JAMWET010007756.1, read on the forward strand.
TGCTGAGTGTAAAGTTTGGTGGAGGGGGGATTACGGTGTGGAGTTGTTGTTCTGGAGTTGGCCTCCGCCCCTTAGTTCCAGTGAGAGGAACTTCTAATGCTTCAGCAGACCAAGAGATTCTGGACCATTCCATCCTCCCAACTTTGTGGGGACAGTTTGGGGACGGCCCCTTCCTGTTCCAACCTGACTGCACACCAGTGCACAGAGCAAGCTCCATAAAGACATGGATGAGCGAGTCTGGTGTGGAGGAACTGGACTGGCCTGCACAGAGTCCTGACCTCCACCCGATAGAACACCCTTGGATTAGAGCGGAGACTGAGAGCCAGGCCTTCTCGTCCGACATCAGTGTCTGACCTCACAAATCCTCCATACATACCCCATTGTTTGCTCTGCCTAGTTACGAAGTGCCTGTGCTTGAGCCCATGCCTGTGCGGGTTCCCAGGCCCTGCTGGTTTAGGAGCAGAGCTAGGCGGTCCATAGTCGGTAAGCAGAAAACGGTGGACAACGCATAAAAACAACATGGCGGAAAAAGTTCTTCCTGTACTTCCTGCTTTGAGGGCATATGTCTCACATCCAACTCTTTCAGCATCCGTGCTCAGACCAGAGGGACCGTCCTAAACAGCGATTACATGCAGGACGACTCACACACGTTTCCTCTTTCAGTTATGAAGGTGTTCTATTAGAAAGCAGCACATTACGGTTCTTGGCTATGTGTGGTGTTTCTCAAACAACAAGTGCAGCTTCGTCATTTAGACGATTCGGGCCACTTTTGGTTAATTAACTCTTTCTATAGTACACATTAGCCAAGGCTAGTGCTAATAAAACGTAGATGTATCAGAAGCTGTATGTGGACTAGCCCTAATAAGGCGTAGAATAGTTCAACCAGTCATAAACAACGGCCATATAACTGCTCGCCTCCCTGCAGGACTCTCCTCATAAGTATCACGTTCAAATTCACGACCCACAGAGAGAGGACAGAGGAAGTTGTCCCATGACGTGTCCCATTCTAAGAAGTTGTTCAGAGGTGCAGGACGTCATGGCAAGGATGCACCAGTATCCTCCACACCATCTAGGCTGGGTACAGGCCAGCTCGTCCTTGCCCTTGTCCTCTGAACGACTCATTATATTGTTAACAGAAGCTTAAAGACAGTTCCGCGGTATCTGTAGGACAACATGCACATTCATGCAAGGTCAATCAATACAGGGAGGTGTGTTTGTTTGTGGAAGCGGTCTGTTCAGTGCTTTGGGGAACAGATACCCATATTTTCTCTACTGGTGGCTTAATTGCGTAATTCAAGATGACAGCACTCTGCAGGTATTGAAGATTTTCACAGCAGGTCATTAGCGCTCCGGTGGAACTCCAGAACGAGCATCCGAATCTGCTTAAAAGCTTTCCATTGTCTTTACATGCGGCTTCATGGATGCGTTTCATGGTGGCAGTTGTGAGACAGACCCTGCAGAAAATAATGTGTGGGCAGGTAAAATGATTTATAGCAAGGTGATGGATCTTATACTGTTCAATTTCCAGATTTTGAGATCTCTGTAATTATATTTTATGATTCTTTAACAATGTGAGATATTTCATAAACTTCATGTTACCTGCCGTATAGTGAGAAAACAGTATAGTGAGAAAATGTGGCTTAATAAATTTATTTAAAACCAATAAAACATCTAGAAATAAGTTAAATAACTATATAAAAAGCTTAAAACAAGAATATATGATTATATCAGCTGGCTATAAGATCACTGCCCATCCCAGTGGTACATTATTTTCAGTGTACATATTAAAATGCGATAATGTGGGGGTCATTTACTGCTAGTTTACTCCGTTACTCAGGTCTGTTTTGTTGATTATGAAGAGAAAACATTCCTTCAAATCTGAAATGGCCTTGTCCAAGACTTTGTGCTTGTTGCCTGGAGGCCACAAGCCAAAACTTTAATATAACTTTTTTTATGAGGATCAACTTTAACTAAAAGCAGTCCATTTTAAAATCCAAATCAAGATTTTTACTTTTATTACTACGTAAGGAATACATGTCAGTTATATATTTAAAAAGTCTGTTTTAATAGAAGCAGCAGTTTCTGAACCTTTACTGCAAGGCGTTGGTATAAAGCAAAACTGAGTGTATCCAGTTACTGTTTGCCTGATTTTTATATAAATTAGTTTTTGTCTTTGCTTTTGGAAAACCGGAGGCGTGCTGAGTAACATGGCATGGCTTTACCGCATGCCTTCCTATTGTATCTGTCCATATGGCAACCGCATGCCCCGATGGAACTGTGATCTGTAATGTATACAGTGGGAGAAATGAATACACACTGCTGTTTACATTACAAGTTGAATATTTTCCAAAAATAATATGGCTCATAATTCCATCATAAAATATAATACTTGAGGGAGAATCAACATAACAAATTCATAACTTCATACATGAATACTTTATAACTTATTCATGACCTGTCTAAATCAACATTCATAAAGTTTACATGTTCTACATGATGTTGAGGTATGGAGAGATGTCATTTTACCAAGAGAGACTTGTTTTCAAAATAAAAGTCCTCATTTATTATTTTTGACAAACTATATTAATTTCAGTGAAATATTTAACCACTGGACAGACAGAATAAATAAAAAAATTAATGACTAATAAGACGTTTTTTTTTTATTATGTTTTAACATTATATCACAAAGAAAGAAAAATAAATAAAGAAAAAGAAAAAAAAAAAACAATCCCCATCCTCTAACCGTTATTATACCGGACAGAACAACATCACAGATATAAAAAAAAAAAAAAAAAAACACTAAGGCTTTTAATTTAAAAAATTCTCTAACTAAAATGACTCCATATTAATATCATGTGTATGTATGATGGTTTAAACATTTCTGAATGATGTATAAAGTCTTCATGTATGATGTTCTGAATGTGTTATGTAGACACCCCGGAAATCTAGTGTTACCAAAGTCATTAAGTTGCAAGCGTGTTGCTAAAGAAAGCGCGCCATGCAAACATAATCACAACAAACATGTTTACCATGAAGAGCGCGCCCAGCATGGTGTTTACCATCTGCGAATGGGTGCTTCCAGCAGAACGAGGATAAAAGCCAGAAGAAGATTACACTCTGAGATTACACCAGGCACAGAACACTAGCAGCCATCATGAATCCCATGTCAAATCCATCTCGGTCGTGCGTCTCTTTGTGTGGATTTGACTTGTAATGATTAGGAATTCCATTACAGTGCATTTCGAGCTTCATGGCTCCAAAGGCATGAAGAGATGCCCCTGACTGGCAGCAGTTTATAAGCGGTAGAGGTGCTTACATATGCTAGCCCTCCTCATTGACGCTACTGTCTGGAATCAACGTTTTCATTTCTATGAAACCAGTTTTGTGCAAGGTGCTTGTGGAAAATAGACTTTACAGGTCCGTTCGTCATTGTGGATCAATGCTGTTAAAGATGTAGCAGGTATCCTGAGAGTCCTATATGTGAAGTAATGAGAACGCATCAGGAAATAACCTGACATAGATCATTAGTTAATAGATCATCTATAACACTATTATAGATAGATTATTAGTGTTCAGAAACAAATACAGATCCAGACTAGACTGGGACATGAGCTCTAGTGAGCTAGGGTTCAATGATCAAAGTACAAATCTATAGAAACTGTAAGTAAGAAATCAGGAGACTACCAAGAGACTGAGCTCTACACAGCCGAGTTACATCATGACGACCACTTCCTGCTTTCGGCGGCAGAGGCTCATGAAGGAAGTCACGTTTTCGTGGCATTTATAAAAAGGGTACTCTCAATTCTCGATCTGGCTATGAATCCATCCTTGCAGATCATCTACATCCATACATGCTGATTGTCTTCTCTGGGCTGCATGGTGTCTTCCAGCAAGACAATGCCACATGGCTAGAAATGTCCAACACTGGTTGAAAGAGCATAACCAAGACATCCAAGTTCTGGCCCCAGACTTGAATCCAATAGAGCATCTGTGCTCACGGTGTTCCCTCTATGGGTCCTCCCCCACACTCCCTCCAGCAGCTGTGGGATGCACTACAACCATCATGGCTCCAGATGCCTGTGACAACCTACCAGGACCTGACTGAGTCACTCCCAGCCCGTCCATGCTGCACACGGAGGTTACTGTGGATGTTAGCTGGTGGTCATAATAATGTGACTCAACTGTGCAGAAAACCTAGATTGGCTAAGACTGGCTAAGACTGGCTAAGCCAATACATCCTACAGAAGGCAGTACTAGGCAATACATTAGCAATGACAACTCAAGTAGGTGCCTGGCAGGTAAACTCAAGTATACACTGCACTGAGTAAAATTATTATATCTAGTTGGTATATCTTAAAATTCCCACCTTGATATTGTTGTGTACTCCTTTTTTATTTACCTAATTAGATTATTAACCTAAATTGCTACGTTTTTACAAATTTTCAGAGATTTCAGTAATCCAAATTTTCTCAATATACTAGCTTTAAGCATGTTTTTTTTTAAATAAGCATAATTATCTGCCAATATAAGCATTAAAACTGAACCTAGAAGGCATAATTCCAATAATCATAGTTACCATGGAAGGTGTGCCCAGCATAGTGACATCATACGACTTCCGAAATGACTTGCTATGTCTGGAAATTAGAGTACCAATTTTAAAACGAGCTTGCAACAATCTCGAAATGAGAACTTTAAGACGTATCAACTAGGTGAAAGGTCATTTTAATGGGCAAGAGGTCATGTATTTGCAGCGTAAGACTTCATTAGAGAACCGACGGAAGTAATGAGCAAGGCTACAAGCCAGAAGAGTAGAGATACTGGGTTCCAGAGTGGACGGTTCCAGTTGACCACCAGTAAAGAAGACGTGTGCCATGAATATTGAATAATTAAAATACCTTCCAAAGTCCAGCCTATAGCATTTTAAAATACACAGTGTGGATTAAAACGGAATAAGCAAAAGCAATTATTACTACAGCAAGTGATTCCGAACTTACTCTATAAAGATATGACCTCGTAGAGTGACCTCTAGGGGTCAAACCTATGTAAGCGTTTAGAAAGGTGAAATACGTTTTGCTTAGAGAACAACATCGCTGGGTTATCGTTTTACAGAGGCTTTGATCTTGCACATGTACACAACACATCGTTTAGCATGGCACGTGTAACATTAATGTCTCATGTTCTTATTCTGCTTTCTCTCCAATTATCTCTGGCGCTTAAACGAAGCTGTCATCCTGCTGTTATTCGCACTGCTGAAATACGCATCAGTAATTAAGTGATGCTTCCCAGTTAAATGTCTTCACTTATGCGGCACGTAGCGCCCCCCTTCCTCCCCACCACCTCCTCCTCCGACATCTCTGAAACTTGGTGGGTAGGTTTGACATCGTTAGACATGATTCAAATTCCACACCCGGCTGCACCACACAGGACTGCATGCACACAGTCAAGTCAAGACTCACAGACTGTGAGAAGTTGGAAAAAGGAGGTGTGGGAGTGCGGTGGTGTTGGGAAGGAAGATAAAGGTGACCAGGATCAATAACTGATGATAAATTTAGACTGATATGATCAATATTTATTGAGCTACACATACAGAAGTCCGTCTCTCAGTATGGCGTCGGGCCGCCGTGTTTGCTAACCCAACACGCCAGACGTCTCGGTATGGAGCTGTAGAGGTTCCTAATGGTGTCCTGTGATAATCCATCCCATGCAGCTTGAACATCCTCACACAGTTCCTGCAGATGGTGCGGTAGGGGTGGAGGTGGAGGGACACCAGGCCTTCTGGACGCGTGACCACAAACCGTTCAACTCGGTGCTGACCACGGTGCCTCCACACACGGATTCGTTGGGCGTCTCCACCAAGACTAAAGCGGGACTCGTCACTGAAGATGACCCGCTGCCATTCTGAGTCCCTCCATGGCAGTCTGGTACGACACCACTGCAGTCTTTGGTGACGGTGACGTGGTGTTAAGGACAGTCGTGGTAACGGTCTGTGTGCATGTAGTCCTGCGTGGTGCAGCCGTCTGCCAATGGTGCTGCACTAACAGGAGGACTCATGGAGGACACCACTGCTCACCGAGTGTCCCCAATTTTGGCTGTTGAGTCACGCCCTTCATGTTGGACAATCCGTTGGTTCTCCCTCTCCATAGTTTGTGTAGATCTTCCAGATCCTTCATGTCGCTGGTGTGTGCCTTCTTCTATACTCCGCCACCAACAGCATGCCATGGAATATTCCACACGACCAGTATGGGAGACAGTTCATTGATAGGACCATCCCACTTCTCGGAGCCCTATGATGCGACCCCTCTCCAACTCCTCCATCTGCTCCAATTGCTTTCAATCTCCTCTCCGAGGTACCACAACCGCACCAGTCAGAATGGAAAGCATGCACACGACATAGCCACCTTATATAGCCAGTACAGTGATAAGCCCCGCCCGAGCGTGAAACCTGAATCAGTGCCAAACCCACCCACCATGTTTCATTCCTGAGGGTTGATTCGTTCTGGCTATACCTGTTCTTTTGAGGATGAGTGTATATATTACAAACATATATACTCACACGTTGTAAAGGGCAACAGGCACTTCTTTCAGTTAAGGTCAAAAACATCGTTCCCCCAGCAGTCTGACCTAACGAAGTTTATCCGAACTTTTTTTGCACATTTTTTATTTTCAGCCGACTCCGTTACTGACATTAGTGAGCCAAAACAACGTCAGAGAAGTGAACTGACAGGTAGTCTTTCAGCTGCTAACCATGTCCTAACAAGAGAGGATCTACCGTAATGTTAAAACAGATAGCCTGCCAACTCGGAACATCAATTATGATCCTATATTCTGGCAGCTGACGCAATTTTTCCTGGTTTCTCAGGCGGTATATGACAGCGTAGTCCTTCCCGGTAATGTGAGAGATGGCTGGCGCTTTCGATGAATGCTGAGCCACTGAATTAGAAACTGCGAGCAACATTTGTTTACGGTCAACTTCTGGACCATTAATCATTAATAGTCCAGGAGCTTTGGATATGAATCGTTAATATAGAAAAGCCACGACTGCACGGATTCACACCAGGAGCCTGACAGCACGCTGTCTGGCTCTCTAAGCGAGTGTAAGCGCACATCCCCTGCAGTTACTGGGTAGCGGGGAGGAACACATCATCGCGCTGCATGTTGCAAAGCCTTTCACTACAGCCTCACAGAGAGACGCTGCTGAAGAGGACGAAGGAGGGATTACATCCCGAGGACGTGTGATCAAGCTCAAAGGCCTTTTCTGCTCGCAACCCCACTGCTTTGATTGATTAAAGCCAATTAGGGCCTGCAGAGTAGACAGATATGCTCTAAATACATAGGAAGAAGGTCCAGCATTTCCCGATGCGTGGATGCTGCTGTGCATTTTGGCTTTGTTGAATTATGCTGTAAGTATTATGGGGTATAAAGGCACCACATTAATAGACAACATCCTTGCATGGCAACTATAGCTTCCTGTTAAGAGAGCTAGAAGCTGCTTTACAGATGTAAAAAAAGTATTAATAATTAATAATTAGTTCATTCGTATGACAGTAGCCATGAAATACAGTTTGTATGTTCCTCATTGAGCTATCCATTTTACTACTTCAGCCAAATGGATGGAACATATTAAATAGGAAATGCACATGATTTAGAAAACAACAAAAAAATCGGATTTCCATTTTCATAGGTAGGCAACAATATTTATAAAATGTCGTTTGAAGAGCAATTTGCAAGTTGACATTACCTGCTGAATTAAAACTTCAAAGAAAAATGGGCCAACAGACCCCCAAAACATGTGTGGCATTCACTCCTATCATAGGAAACAAGGGAAACACAGTGTTGTATAACTATTATATAGTATGTTGTATTAAGTGTTATATATGCATAACTACTGATGTATATACTGTGTAACTGGGGAAGAGGGATGGCAGACGAATCCTGTAAATGAACCATTACCGTATGTTTTCTCAGTAATGGTAATATCTGTAAAATTACAGTACTGCAGTTTACTGTAGTTCAACTTTATCAGTTCAGTATTTTACCAAAATGCAAAAACATTTAAAAGCTAGTGACATTTTATTTTTATGAATTTAGAATTAGATTCTATACACTATCTACAACAAGCAAATAAACCTAATTTTAATTCTCAAGTCTTAGTAAAAGTAAACATTTTTCAAATGCAGTTTAGGTTTAGGGTTAGAGCTCCTGCAAGTCTGAAGTTTTCGTCTCCTGAGATCCCTAAAAGTGTCTTACTATTGAACTCTAGTGTGAAATCCCAGGTAAAAATAAAGTATACTTTATTGTACTGGAAATGTACTTTAATAACAGAGAGTGTAATAATTACAAGTTCATTTTACCACAGAAGTACTTTAGTGTACTTAATAAAAATATACCCAGTAAGTGTTTATATTTTAATGTACTAGAAATGTACTTTAATATGTACTTAATTATATTTAAATGAAACTAGGGGGGGTGTCTCAAAATAGCACCGTTACGTACAGTTAGTTCTATGTAGGTATATATTTAACATCACTAATAATATACAAGTGATATCTGACCACGCCCCCTCGTGGATTCGCATATAGATACGAATTCAGCTGGAGAATCTGGTACATGTAGGAGCTTCTGAGGGGGAGAGTTCAGGATCAGAGTGGGAGAATGAACTGCCTTAAAAGACCAGTAGTACAGAATATCATACATTTAGACTGGATCCCACAATTTACACCATATCCAACCATATCTTACCCCATTACACCATAATTTAGTATACTAGGTACATAGTTAGTATATGAGAATAGCACACTTTTAGTACATTAATTATAAGTATACTAAGTATACTGATTAATATTCCTGGGGCACTGCTCACGAAAAAGCCTGTTATCGCTAGAATTCTTTAAAATGCAATCATAAAAAAAACCTACCGGTTAAACAGGACAGGTTGATCTCTATTAAACCAAATGTCCAGCTTATATTCTCTGTAAAATGACTATAGTGCCTAGAACGCAAGGTCAAGAGGTCAGCTAACAGGCTGCCTCAATAGTATTTAGAAACAGGCTTCATTTATTATATTGCCAAAAGTGTATATGTGTGTAAAGGCGGACGAGCCAATACTTTTGGTAATATAGTGTATCAAGGCCTTACAGTAATTACAGTAAACAATAAAACTGCGTATGAAATACAGAACGTGGTACCTATATGCCTATTACAGGTTTCACGTGTCTGTGTTTAAGCTATGGACATCAGATGTGGTTATACAAAACTACAAGCTCGACACTGACAACACTACGCGTTCTCCCGCGGGGATGCTAGCGGCTAATCAGACAATGACAGGCTGCTCAAAAAGAGAATTACAAGCTTTCTGCTTTAAACGCTGCGGCGTAATGACATGGAACTGGCAGATCATGATTCTATAACTGTGCCTGGTTCACTGCATAAACAGCAGCAAGGCCTTCATGAAATGAATGGACTATATCAGGCTTTATTGGACATTCTGCTAGATCCCTGCTATCCCATTAGCCGAACCCAGCATTCCGTGCGTGTGCACAAACATGCACAGCAGAATGTGTGCTGAGATAACGCTGCGTTTGACTCGTAGGTGGAACATAGTTAGCTATAGGCAACAACGGATGTGATATGACCCTCCATAATGCATTACCCGTGTCAGGGAATCACAGGGAACTCTGTGATCAGTGTTATAGACCTGATTAATGATCTACAGCGAAACCCATTTAGGGGTAGAGAGGTGGGTCTTTGTTAGGGATGACTGTGTGAGCAGCCGTGTTGATTTGATGTCAGTTGATGAGCTCATACAGCAGCCCGACGTTCAGAGCAGGAGTTCCCAGTTGAGGGAAGTTGAGTTTTCAAGTCACCAGCTTTGCTAGAAAGCACCATGAGTTCTGTTGTAGAGTGGGAGAATCATCCCACACGACTGTGACCGTGTTTTCTTCATCTCTCCAGTTGACTAGTGTTTTGGTTTTGTGTTTCCAGAGCTGGTTCGAGCTGTAGGGCTGGTAAGGGATGAAGTTACTGAGATATGATGTATGCAAGATGTCTGTCTTTGCCTGGACCAGTTCCAGACACTTAGCAGAAGGACGTACCTGTTATGTGTCCTTCCATAAACAGCCAGCCATCAAACCTGGACTGCTACAGACTTGATGCATATCGTCGCTAGCAACGAATCCAGGTTCTGTCTGGGATCTGACGACAGGTGGGCTTAAATATGGAGGCCACTTGGAGAGCGCTTCAATCCTGCCTTTGCTGTGGAGCGGCCCACTGCCCCAACTGCTGGTCTGATGATCTGGAGAGCCAGTCAGTCACCCTAGTAGTGATACAAGGGACTCTAACAGCTCAGCGATATGTGCAGGACATCCTCCCGCCACGTGCTGCTTCTCATGGCAGGGCTTCCAGCTGGCATCTTTCAGCAGGATAATGCTCGCCCACACATGGCAACAGTGTGGCACGAACGTCTCGGCCACAGTGGCTTCCCAGCATCTATGGGATCAGCTGGGAAGCCAGCTTTGGCAACCTATGAGTGTGCAAGATCTGCATGCCCCACGGCAACATCTGTGGGCCAATGTGCTGCAGGACGTCGTACGAAACCTGTACACCTCCATGCCCAACTGTATCATCATACATTACCATCACTCATCGCCAAACTAGAGGCCCAACAGGCCTTTATTCAACTGTACAGATTTCCCTAATACACTTCTTCTCCTTTCGCTCTAATGTTGTAATCACTTACATACATATTGCGCGCTGTCCAATGAAAAACATGTATCTCCATTTTTTGTCCGTTTCGACTTTTAAGCGATATTTAAAAAAACAAAAACTGCTGTTTACACTTTGTGAGATTTGCAAAATGAATGGACCAACTGAAATGGCCCAAAAGTGCTTGGGAAGATGTCTGGTTCCATTGACTTACATTAAAGTTGAATAAGGTTTTTGGTCTCTCCTATAAAGTTGCCATTTTACTTATTTTTCTATTTTTCTATTCATATATATATATATGATTACCATGCAGACATATGCAGATCAGGCCTTCCCTCTATAACACCAAGGAATCCTGATGATGGCTCTGTCCATCAGATTTATTAGGTGTCCGTCTTTGTCCTCCCACCCATCCACCCGATTTGTACAAACTGGAAATGTGATACTCGTTTGTGCTCATGTGATATCAGACCTTTCTCCTTCCAACTGGACTGAACGCGTTGCATTCCACAATGTGGGCCTTTCAGTTGTTTCTCCCTCTTCGGCAATCATAAGACGGTAAATGAAAACATCAATTTGCGAGCGTGACGCAGCCTTGACAGCATGGCTTATGCAATTTGTCTTAAGAGCATTACATTTGATTCAGTTTTAGCCTCTTCTCTCTCGGTTATTGTAAACCCTTCTGTCATGGCTGCTTCTCAGTTCAGTGACAGACAGAGTTTATGCAGATGAATTATGGCTTATTAATTAGCTGACATCTTTTGTGTGCCTGTCATTGGCACTCTCCAATGCACTTTAGTGGAATTTCAGAACACAGTGAGACTGCAGTTATAAACATAACATGTCCATATAGAACCGAGCAGGTAACGGCTTCATCAGCTTATTTCCTGAAGTCAGTTTACGCTGTTAGCTATACAGCATGGAGTTACCAGGATAAGTGTTGGTTGTTGAGAGCCTTGATCTTTTCAGTGCTGGAATTATATTTGTCTACTCTGAGTCTTTGCAACATCCGTACTTGTGTTATATACAAACGTACTGAGCACTTTATTAGGTACGGCTCCATGTATCTGTAACTATTGCCCATCTTATCAGCTCCACTGACCATACAGGACACTCTGTAGCTCTACAGGTCCAGACTGTAGTCCATCCGTTTCTCTCTATACTGTATTACCCTGTTCTTCAATGGTCAGGACCCCCACAGGACCACCACAGAGCAGGTGGGTGGTGTATCATTCTCAGCACTGCAGTGACACTGGCATGGTGGTGGTGTGTTAGTGTGTGTGGTGCTGGTGTGAGTGGATCAGATGCAGCAGTGCTCATGCAGAGCTGTGTCCACTCACTGTCCACTCTATTAGACACTCCTACCTTGCTGGTCCACCTTGTAGATGGACAGTCAGAGACGATAGCTCATCTGCTGCTGCACAGTGCAGTGTTGGTCATCCTCTAGTGCTTCATCAGTGGTCACAGGACACAGGCCCATAGGACGCTGCCCCACAGGACGCTGCCCACAGGACACTGTTGAGTCGGGTTTGGGTTGGTGGATGGTTCTCAGTCCAGCAGTGACAGTGAGGTGACGTCAGTGTCACGGCAGTGCTGAATCATCCACCTCATGAATATGACCTGCTCTATGGGTCATCTCTCTCTCTCAAAGATCAGAGCTTGTGGGATGGGAGGCAGGTTTAGTGGTCTACCAGCGGTTGCCTGGCTCTCAGGAGTCCTGTTGTCCCTACGCAAGGTGTACTCTACTTCTCTCTAGGAATTCTTTCTGGTAATTTATCTAAATAAAGCTGTGTGCATGGTTTCTACTTGTGTTAGCTGAACTCTCAGTTTGACCTCTTCATACCCAGATTCAGTGCACATGCTGTGCGGTGGTTAGCCTAGCCTAAGCCTAGCCTTACTGTAGTTATGGTGTCAGTCACCTCACGTTCTGAGACACCCACACAATCCTTTAAACAGAATTACGTTAAGGAACGCTTTTTCAAAAACAGCTTCGGATAACATCCAAGTCATATAACTGATATAACTTTCACTGATGGCTCACTTAACAGCCGAACACCGACCATGATAACGGTGTGGGCGAGTGAAGAAATCAGGTTTGGAGGCTCTTCCCTGAAAAGGGACCCAAACACACACTCACATACATACACCGGAATATCTGCCTCCCATAAGCCAGGGGCTGGAGGGCTGAGGCCGGGGTCCACCAGAGCTTGCCTTAACTGTACTACTGAGCTTACCTAGATGACTGATGGCTACAGACTTTCCTTTACACCTCGGTCTGCGGGTATGGTGGACTCGTATGCTATGTGGAAGCTTCGCCTGCCCGCATGCTGCTGACCCAGCTGGTGATCCTGTTATTATCTAATCTCTGACTTCTCCTGCTTCATAAACTAATCAGACAGCGAATCACTTCTTCCAATGCCTCAGACAACTTGCCCAGATTGGCAGGATGGGTTTCTGTTAGTGCTCTCAGTTGTTTAGGGTTACAGATATCATTAAATAGACTCTTTTTAGATTTTTAAGCTTAATAAACAAAGTATAAGTATATACATCCCACAAACTGTACTGTTCCATAAACCTGAGCTTTTGAGTTAAAGTCACTATATCAGTGTTTATCTTCATTTTCACCACAGTGATAGACGGTAATGATCACAAAACACTAATGTTACAGTGGGGTCCAAGACGAGGAGGGAGGATTCAGGATGCAAGTGCAAGGAATCTTAATAAACAGTACAACCAAAACCAAAGAAACCAGAAACACTAAACCGGGTAACTAAAACAGAGCTTCATTCAGACAAACAACTAGCAGGGAGACAAAAGACCAGTACGGAGACAATACACCAAGCAAGAACACAGGGGCTACAAGGGGTATAGGGGAACAAAGACTAACAAGGAACACCTGGGAAGGGGCGGAGCTACAAACCAAGGACAGGTGGGGGGAACTGACAAGGGATCAGAGAAGGAGGAGCCAAAAACCAAAACAAACAGAAGCACATGGACACAACAAGACCGAAACAGACATGAGCAGGACAGGGCAGGATGTGACAACTAACAGGATGACTCATGAAGGGCATCCCCGCTCGCTGAGTGTTCAGTCGTGGATGTTGGGTCAGTCAGGTACAGCGATGAGGCCCATCCGTGCTTACATCACATGTGAAACTTGAATTGTTAGCATGTCTCATGATGTCAAACCTACCCACCAAGTTTCATTCCTCTCGGTGGACTCCTTCTGGGTGCAGTTGTTTGTGCAGCTAGTCTTTGATGGTACAAGTAACCGCGGGGCTTTCAGCGCAGACCCGGACTCTCTGTAAAGCCGCTTTGTTACCGTTTCTGATGTAAAAGGCTCTTGATGAATAAAACTTGATTTGATTTGACTCGTAAACCGTTCTCGAGACCAGCAGAGTGTGATGGCTCCATCTGAGCTAACTGGAAAATGAATATCAACAAAAGCTTCAATAACAATCCCGTCCTATCTCTACATGTTTAAATCAAATTTCACACACGACTAATCACTTCCCCCTCGTGGATTTAGCTGTGTGATAGCCGGAGAAAGAAGCTCTCTCGCACCGTTCTCTATTCTGTAGTGCGGTTGTAGGATGCTGTCGCGTTGACTAATGCTGTGGTGCCGCCATTTCTGCACCGTAGCTGAGTTGTAGTCTATCCGAGTGCGGTAATGGAGCGAACTGGATTACAGGCCAAAAGTGATATCCGCTTTTGAACGAGTCTAGAGTTTGAGACCTGGGAACCTCCTGAATTATGGAGCTCTAATGCGGTTCAGTGTTGGGCGTCTGCACATAAATCCCCATTTTTGCCACGTTAATAGTCTCCTCTCAGTCCGGCCCAGTCACATACAAACACACAACTACGGTGTACTGCATTCCATTCCACAGCATTCCATCTCTGAGCCGTACTTTTATATCCCTCAAACGCTTTGGCACGGAATTTTGGTAAACAGAACTGCAGGTGATGAATGCCTTCATTCGGAGCGTCCTATGGTAATGCAATGGAAGTTGGGTAAACTTTCCGGCATCTTCCTGGTTATGCTCATCACTCCTTGTGCAGATTGACTACTCCCTATTTTGGATTCCCATCATTTCTTGGCTGGCAATCATCCCTACAATGTCTGAACAACCTGTGCGGCCCTCTTGTGGGGACGTACGAGAGCGATTGGTAAGCACCACTGCCATCCAAAATGTTCGTGCATCCCCTTTAGCTGTGGGTACACTGCCTGAACACAATGGTCACTGTTCGTGGTACCTTTATAAAAGATTTATAGATGGTTTAAAAATAGGTTATTATCGGTTATTAGTTAGGTCATCCACACTTTACTTTACAAAGTACTACCCCCTGTGTGTGGTATACAGTACAGTAACAAGTTCTGACCCACAGTGTAGTATACTAATACAGTATACATCTTACTACCCCCTGTGTGGTGGTATACTGCTATTACAGTACAAGTAACTGTAAAAAGTTAGACCCTGGCTCAGTCCCCACTGAGTATAGCCTAGCTGTTTAGCTCCCCCTCGACTATTTCACTCTAAAGCATGACCTCCAGTTACCGAGTTCATCTTTTATTCATCTTCAGAGCTGTATATTTACTTTTCTAGGCTCATTCTGATGAAACACCACCCACTACACCCACATTTACCTCACAGCTGTTGTTACTGTATCCACTGTTTAGAGCTAGCTGCTGCTAACGCTGCTCAGTTTAGCTGAGATATGGTTAGCCTAGCTGTTAGCTCCCCTCGGCTATTTCACTTTAAAACTGATCCTGTAAAACGAGTTCATCTTTTATTAATCTTCAGACCTGTATATCTAACTTTCTGAGGCTCATTCTGATGAACACACACCCCACTACAACCACTACACCCACAGTTATACCCGGAGTGGACTGTGTTTAGCCCCCCCAGTGTTACCCGCCGCCATTTTCTCTGGCTGAAGCAGGCTGAGAGCTGGTGAGGCCACAATGGATGATGGGATGCAGTACACCATGAAGATAGCTCCACCTGTATACTAGAAACTCTGACTGTAGTAGGACACCACCCGTGTTTGGTCACATACTACTTTTAGGTAGACTAAGTATGAGAGTAGCATGTAGTATGGCGTTTTGAACAGGCCATTTGTTGGATTTTTGTTGGATGGGTGCATCAGGGTAAGAAGGGAAGCTTCCTAAAACATCCTGCTTGGAGCTCCCACAGTCCTAGAGCCTTCCCTGGACCCAGGGTTCAGTGGTTAGGCGAGAACCAAAGAACAGAACAGACCGAACTCAAGAAAACCCAACGTTTGATCGGCCTACAGCAAGTAAGGCAACTACGAAATGTATATGAGGCTTCTGGGAAACGATGGCTCACATGATAAGAACAGAATGGATGTATTTACCTGAAATTGGATACGTTAGAATCGATTACATAACCACACGTGTTAAATAGACGAACCCCGTCAGACCTCTGTGTGCGACTTAGCACTGTGCCGCAACACATTATCCTCTTACTTTCCCTCTGTATAAAGCATTCCACCACCCAGTCACGAGTGATGAATCCAATTTCCTTTGCCGTCTTGTTTTCCAGGGGGTTGGTATTGTAATGCATTGATCTAGCTGGTTCTCTACCTGGTGTACTTTGGTGTTTTTCCTACGGTTCTATCAGCTTCTCAGTTCAACTGAAATTGAACAAGCAATAGCTTTTCTCTCTCCAGGGACACATGGATATATAGCCATTGTGCTGAATTGCCGTGCCTTGTTGGGTTACATTTTTCACCCGGAATGCTGTTTTGTCTTTATTAGCTAATCTTGCTACAGTTGGCTTCAAGTGTTTTAGATGCCGCTGAGTTTAATAATTCATCTGCCAGCACTACTGCCGGAGCTGCACTGGAGCTAGGCCTTCATCACGGGCTAAATCAATCAATGTATTGTTTTTTTTGCATCAATTTTCGGTGCTTTATGATCAAATCTGTTTGGTTTAAAAATAAAACGGCTGCTTTATGACTTTTGCTCGATGCACAGGAAAGAAAACACTTGGGAGATAATGTGAAATGCTATACACAGTTACTTCATCGCAGCAACAGAGGAGCATCATTTATTCAAGTTCTGCAGTTGCATCACCTTTAGGTACACTGATGCAACAACTCTTAGGGTGCACTTTTTTCCCCCTTCCAAATAAGTATTTTGAAATGAGCCTGAAAATTCACTTTCAAGAGCATGCAGTTCGGAACGCTAGGCTCATTCTCACCTAACTTGATGAGTTCATCGATCCACGGATCCCGTCACTCACACCCCGCAAGTATTTATAGCTCCATCATCTTCGTGCAGCGCCATCTGCAGCAACCTGTAGTTACTAACACCGTAAACCCTCAAGGTGGTTCATTTTGCGGTCTGGGAAGCGTATTTCCACATATAGCAGGGCTGCTTGATGGGCTACATGTAGACAAGTCATGCATATACATACTGTATCCACTCTGGAACTCTGACTGGAGTAGGACACCACCCATGTTTGGTCACATACTACATACTACTTTTAGGCAGACTAAGTATGAGAGTAGCATGTAGTATGCCATTTTGAATACAGGCCATTTATTGGCCTTTTGTTGGATGGGTGCATCAGGGTAAGAAGGGAAGCTTCCTAAAACGTCCTGCTTGGAGCTCCCACAGTCATAGAGCCATCCCTGGACCCAGGGTTCAGTGGTTAGGCGAGAACCAAAGTATGGGTGGAGTGTTCACACCTTCCAGAACAGACCAAACTCAAGAAAACCCAACGTTTGATTGGCCCACAGCAAGTAAGGCAACTACGAAAGGTAGCAGGGCTGCTTGATGGGCTACATGTAGACAAGTCATGCATATACATACTGTATCCACCACAATCCCATTTCCTATTTTTCTCTTAGTTGTAAAGGCATGGGAGGCCTGGCTTTCTTGCTTCAGGGCTCATTAGTCATCAGCAGCCATTAAATGAAAATTCTGTCTTTGATATTAATGGCAACATGACACTGTTATATTACATTCATTTCCCAATGACCATTTCTTACTGTCACAAAGATCTCTACGGCAGAGATCAGCAGTCAAACTCTGTCAGTCATAATCGGGTACCAGCCAGGTCAAAACTGTATGATCGAGTGATCAAGACAAACAGTCCAAAAGCAAAACCCGTAAGCAGATGATCGGAAATCCCGGAAAACTAAACACAAGAAACACTGGTTGGAATTGCCGGACATGTCCCAAACGAGACTTCACAAAGACTTGAATAAAACCTATATGTATAAAAACGGCTGACAACAGGAAACTGAGAAAACAGGTACGGCAGTTTGGTGAGAGTGACCTCTGTTGGTGAGGAGGGGAAGCTGCAGCAGATGTATCGCTTGCATGACTTCCCTTGGGGTGAGGCTTCCTCCTCTCAGACACCTGACTGCAGGAGCAAGGCTGAAACATCTGCATTCATTCTAAAGCCCTAAATTTACAGAAAGAAGCATATTTAATAGCACAATTCAAAACTTTAAAATTTAATAGCACAATTTATAACTTTAAAAAAATTAAAAAAACAAAAATTATTTGAATACCTGCCACTGTTCAGTTCATTAATTTATTAATTATTTAAATATCCCTATTGGGTAAATCTGAATCCTTCCCACCACAAAGCTGTACCCAGAGGGAATCAACCAACAGGACTGAAACTTGGTGGGTAGGTTTGACATTGTGAGACATGAGAATGATTCAAGTTTCACACTACAGCCTTATCGCTTTACCTGGCTGACACAACAACCACAACTGCAGACATCCAGCAAGCAGTGGTGCCCTCCCGGAGTCATCCTGTTAGCGCCAGCACCATTGGCATACGACTGCATGACGCCAGACTACATACAGACCATTACGGTGACTGCCCTTAACACCACGTCACTGTCACCAAAGACCACAAATAGTGTCGGGTCAGTAAACAAGAGGCCCCGTGGTCAGAAGGCCTGGTGTCAATCCACCTCCACCCCTACCGCACCATCCGCAAGAACAAAGGACACCATTAGGAACCTCTACAGCTCCATACCGAGACGTCTGGCATGTTGCGACCGGACGCCATACTGAGAGACAGACCTCTGTATGTGTAGCTTAATAAATATTACCCATATGAGTCTTAATGTATCATCAGGTATTGATCCTGGTCACCTTTATCTTCCTTCCAATCACACTACAATCCCACACCTCCGTCAGGGTGCAGCTCTTTCCGTGATGAAACTTGGGAGGGCTGTCAGAACCTCTTTATTAGTGATGCAGATCTGGCATACTCTTTCCATTCCACGTTTGCAATATGCTCTGGATATTACCACACCTCTCACATTTTCCCATGACTTTATTGATCATCCTTTACTCCTCTTAGTCTAAACTCACTCCCCCTCTGTCTCTCTCTTTGTCTTTGTAGCCTGCGAGCTAATGAACCAAGGCATCCTGGCGCTGGTGTCGTCTACTGGCTGTGCAGCGGCTAACGCTCTGCAGTCCCTGACAGATGCCATGCATATCCCACACTTGTTTATCCAGCGGAACGGAGACGGCACACCCCGAGCAGAATGCCAGCTCAACCCCAGCCCTGATGGAGAGAGGTATACCCTAGCTGCCCGGCCACCAGTTCGACTGAATGACGTCATGCTAACGCTAGTCTCCGAGCTGCGGTGGCACAAGTTCATCATGTTCTACGACAGCGAGTATGGTAAGTACTACCATATTTTAGGAATTTGAAACGAGTCAGTCGGAGTCTGATCCAAATAGCCATGATGACAAGATACACTACACCTCCAAAAAGGATTCGCTCATCTGCCTTCACACACATATGAATTTGAGTGACATCCCATTCTTAGTCCATAGGGTGTAGAATGATGCTGGTCCACCCTTTGCAGCTATACCAGCTCCAACTCTTGTGGGAACTCCCTCATCCATGTTTTTATGGACCTTGCTTTGCGCACTGGTGGAGTTACTGTCGTTCCCAATCGCTCCCACTGTGTTATAATCCCACTGACAGTGGACTATTTAGTAGTGAGGATATCTCATGACTGGACTGGTGGCATCCTATCGCTGTACCACGCTGGAGTTCACTGAGCTCCTGAGAGTGACCTATTCTCTCACTGATGTCTGTAGAACAGTCTCTATGACTAGGTGCTTGGTTTTATATACCTGTGGCCATGGAAGTGATTGGAACACCTGAGTTCTGTGATTTGAATAGGGGGAGTAAATACTTTTGGCAATATCGTGTAGCTTTGAAGGACCTCATCATGTGAGCCTGAACGTTTCTTGCTTCATTTAAATAAGAGGTGTCTTGTAAAGATCGGTAAATTTTTAAAGTTGACCATTTAATTCAATTCAATTCAATTCAACTTTATTGTCCTTATACCAATACAGGGTTGTACAGTATAACGACACAGAGTCAGGCTTCTTCTCCAGCGCTGTATAAGATATATATATATATATATAGTGTAGTGCAAAGTCAATAGACAAAAACAATGTGCGTGTAGACAGTGTTCTAGTAGACATGTAGTTGTGTTCTGTACAGGTGTAGTATCAGTTCTTATGTGGGTGTAACAGTTATGGTAGCTGGTATAAAGTGTATCTGGCAGTGCAGGTAGTAGAGGAGCTCTGATGTTCAGGTACAGCTGGTTTGTTCAGTACAGATGTTCAGTGTAGATAAATATAGTAGTGGTGTAATAAATACACTGGTAGTGATGTAGTCGTGTTATGGTAGTGTTAAAGTTAAAGTGCGGTGTAGTCGTGTCCTGTGAGGTGGTGGTAGCCCGTGTTCTGGTAGTGGGCTGGGGTGTCCATGCTAGTGGTGTGCAGTCTTTAGTGGTGTAGTTGTGTTCTGGTAGTGGTGTAGTCGTGTTCTGGTAGTGGTGTACTCATGTTCTGGTAGTGGTGTGGTCCTGTTCTGGTAGTGGTGTAGTTGTGTTCTGGTAGTGGTGTAGTCATGTTCTGGTAGTGGTGTAGTCCTGTTCTGGTAGTGGTGTAGTCGTGTTCTGGTAGTGGTGTAGTCCTGTTCTGGTAGTGGTGTAGTCCTGTTCTGGTACTGGTGTAGTTGTGTTCTGGTAGTGGTGTACTCATGTTCTGGTAGTGGTGTAGTCGTGTTCTGGTAGTGGTGTAGTCGTGTTCTGGTAGTGGTGTAGTTGTGTTCTGGTAGTGGTGTAGTCGTGTTCTGGTAGTGGTGTAGTCGTGTTTTGGTAGTTGTGCAGTCGTGTTCTGGTAGTGGTGTAGTCGTGTTCTGGTAGTGGTGTAGTCGTGTTCTGGTAGGCGCTGCCGGTGTGACCAGTTTGACAGCTCTAGGGTAAAAGCTGTTCCTGAACCTGGTGGTTCTGGCTCGGATGTTCCGGTACCTCTGTCCAGAGGGCAGAGGTTGGAACAGGGGGTGACTGGGGTGTGGGGGGGTCTGAGGATATGCTGACTGCTCTCCTCAGATGTCTCTTGTCGTAGATGTCCTGTATGGGTGGGAGGGTAGATGCGGTGATGCGCTGTGCAGTCTTTACCACCCTCTGCAGGGTCTTGCGCTCAGCAGAGGTGACCATACAGTGACGCAGCCTGTCAGGATACTCTCCATGGTGGATCTATAGCAGTTGCAGAGGGGCCTTCCTGACAATGTGTGAGGTGTTGAGTGTCCAAATAAGATCCTCAGCTAAGAGGACACCAAGGAACTTGAAGCTGCTCGCCCCTAAAATGGCCCATTTTGAATTAACCATGGTTATGATGTCACAACCACAAACATACAAGTTTCAGTTTCAATAAAATGTTGGGACAGTGTGCTTTATGACACTCATACAAACAGGAAGCAGTGATTATCCATTCTGCTTGACCTGCGTAAACTCATCTTTACTCAGTGAAGGAACAGGAGCATGTTTACCACCGTGTTACATCACCTTTCCTTTTAACAGCACTTAATTGTCTGGGGGCTGAAAACACTGATTGATTGAAAGCATAATTTTTCCCATGCTCCACTGAGCCGTTCCTGGCCTTCATTATCGGATTTTGCACTTTGCAGTGCACTCTGTTTTTTTTCTGGAGCACAAGCGTTCTCTCCTTATGCGGTCATGCTGTTGTAACACCTGCAGAACGAGGCCTGGAGCTGTCATGATGAAACGAACATGAGCATTAGCATGTCGCCCAGAAAGCAGCACATGTCCCAAGTTCCCCATGCCATGGACCCGTATACAAACCGTTTCCATGACAACCCTTGGCTTTTGAACTTTATACTGGTAACAATCTGGATGCACAGTCCTGTTCTTCTTTAGCCCAGAGAACATAATGTGTGTTCTTCCCATGGTCAATCTGAATGGTTGACGGATTAGACCACCTCTCAAGTGGGCATTGCTTCATGTTAGCTGAGCTTGAGCCCTGTGTCTCTAAACGATGTTGGCATATTGCTTGGGCAGTGCATGGCACAGTCTTGACTTGCCATTGTGGATGCAGCAATAAAGTATTCCCAAGCTCAGGTTTTGGAAAAGTCGTGTGGAGCTAGAAACTCATTCCTTGTAATCAGGTTATACCAAGAATACAGAAACGGAGACTGGAGTGAAGCTACATGGAGTACAGTTACATGCTGCCAATGATCCCCTCTCTGGTGCTACCCGGTTACACAAAAGACCAGGTATGGCGTCAGGCTGCCATGTTTGTTAACCCAACATGGCAGACGTTCCTAATGGTGTCCTGTGATAATCCGTCCCATGCAGCTTGAACATCCTCACACAGTTCCTGCAGATGGTGCGGTAGGGGTGGAGGTGGAGTGACACCAGGCCTTCTGGAAGCGTGACAACAAACCGTTCATCTTGGTGCTGACCACGGTGCCTCCACACACGGATTCGTTGGGCGTCTCCACCAAGACTAAAGCGGGACTCGTCACTGAAGATGACCCGCTGCCATTCTGAGTCACTCCATGACAGTCTGGTACGACACCACTGCAGTCTTTGGTGACGGTGACGTGGTGTTAAGGGCAGCCGTCGTAACAGACTGTGTGCGTATAGTCCTGCATCGTGCAGCCGTCATGGAGTCATCACTGCTCGCTGAATAGTGGCTGTTGGGTTAATCAGGTACAGTGATAAGGCCCAACCAAGACCACCAAGTTTCATTCCTGTGGGTCGATTCCTTCCGGGTGCAACTAACTGTGGAACTATTCTAACCACCCATTCAGCCTACCACAGCTTACCATATGGAATATGAGAGTGACCAATCAGTGGGCTCTCCGGATTAGGTTCTACAGAATCTATAACACAGCCTCACTTGAATGTTCCCTTTGAGCTCGGTGAGAGTAAAGCATACAGAAGCTTCATCTAAGATTAGAGCCACCTAATGTACATCAAACGAGAAGGAATTCTGGGAAAGTAATAGCAGAGCGCTTATTCATAGGGCCCACAAGACCAACATTAACCTAATTAGAAAGCAATCACAGATATAGCTTCCCCGGGGCTTGCCGTATACTACACGAGTGCTTCGGCGCTCGCTGTAATTGTCCTCCTGCGAGGCCGGCTTCACGCCGTAGCGCATGCGGATGTTGATTAAAGCTTTGCTTTTCTTTTCTTCTGGCTTGTTGCACCGATTACCCATTCAAAGGTCCGTTCCTTTTTTGTGTCATGCCCTCCCAAAATTCCCCAATTCCCCAAATTAGAAACTTCAGGGCACGCAGCAGTCTCCTTCCTCTGGGCTAGGCTTTGCTGATTGATGGCAGCTTGCTGTGCTAACATGCAGCCATTACCAAATCACACACCTGGAATGAGGGGACTCGCAGGAACAATGGGGGTCTTTCGATCGACCCAGTCGATGCAGAAGTCCACTTTGATTCGCCTGGTGTAGATCTATAGCCGGAGAACAGGGCTTCACATCTCTCTAAGCGGCTCGGCTTTTGCGCACATGCGCCCGTGCTCTAACTGCTATTGGATTTGGGCTTTTAAGGGAGCCGGCTGCGGATCCAGAAAATAGGATAGCTTATTTTCTTCTATGGAGCGAGTGTCCTGGCCAAAGCTCCGGAGGATTAACTATGGTATTGCACCTGTTTATAACAGCACACTTTGTACCAATTACAACCAGCTTGCTTTACAGTGCCACTGTGTAATGCCTGGTCCCCTGGATCAGAGCCATTCACAGTTACTGGGATGAAAGTTTTAATATCAAGTATTCCCAGTACGGAAAAAATTAGAATTACCTCCATCAAATCAAATCAAATCACTTTTATTGTCACATCACCATTTTCACAGGTGTGAAGGTGAGTGAAAAACATAGGTGTGTAGTCCCTTACAGTACCTAAATACAAACATATAAATAGACAATCAATATATACAATATTAAACACAAAATCTCTGTTACACTAATTTACAGTTATGAATAAAAGTTATGAATATGACATATGCAGATGTACACATTACCATATAGCACTACGGTAAGGCTGAGGTAGATGAGAGATGCAGGGTATATACAGGGCATAGAATATTATATATGTATATACATACACTACAGATATACAGTGTGGATGGAAGGTAGCAGTAGGTCAGTCTATATGTGCAGTGTAAATATGCTAATGTAAAGTGCAGAGTGATGATTGTCCATGGAGATCATCGTTTAGATGGTTTTGGTGAGATGTGCTGAACCAGGTCCATATACCGTTGCCTCAGCACTACTGGCTGTTCAGTAGCCTGATGACTCGGGGGATGAAACTATCTCGGAGGCGGCTGGTTCTGGACTTTATACTTCAGAACCTCCTCCCACTTGGCAGCTGTGAGAACAGACGGTGGCTTGGGTGGGTGGAGTCCTTTAGAATCTTCCTGGTTTTCCTCAGGCAGCGGCTGGTGTATAAATCCAGGAGGTTTGGAAGCTGAACCCCGGTGATGTACTGGGCTGTCCGCACCACCCTCTGCAAAGCTTTCCGCTCGATAGCAGTGCAGCCTCCATACCAGGTGGTGATGGAGCCAGTTAAAACGCTCTCCACAGTACATGTGTAGAATGTTCTGAGGATGCGGGGGTCCATGCCAAACCTCCTCAGCCGTCTGAGAAAGAGAAAGAGGCGCTGTTGTGCCTTCTTCACCACCCGTGTGGTGTGTTCAGTCCATGTGAGTTCCTCTGTGATGTGAACACCGAGGAACCTAAAGCTGCTGACCCTCTCTACAGCGGCCCCATTGATGGTGATGGGGGTGGGCACGCTCTCCTGCTTCCTGACCTTCTCTCTGTAGACCTCCTCGTTGTTACTGGAGATCAGGCCCACAGCTGTAGTGTCATCTGCAGATTTGATGATGACATTGGAGCTGTGTCTGGCTGTACAGTCGTGGGTATACAGGGAGTACAGGAGAGGGCTGAGCACACAACCCTGTGGGGCTCCAGTGCTAAGGGTCAGTGAGGAGGAGGTGATGCCAGCCAACTTCACCACCTGGCGTCGGTCCGTCAGGAAGTTCAGGATCCAGCTACACAGAGAACTGTTCAGACCCAGATCCCGAAGCTTGATGTCGAGTCTCGACGGGACGATGGTGTTGAATGCTGAGCTGTAGTCCACAAACAT
Organism: Prochilodus magdalenae; assembly: GCA_024036415.1. Classification (NCBI taxonomy): domain Eukaryota; kingdom Metazoa; phylum Chordata; class Actinopteri; order Characiformes; family Prochilodontidae; genus Prochilodus; species Prochilodus magdalenae. Next base: position 95,814 of record JAMWET010007756.1, read on the forward strand.
TATTCTCACATACCTGTTCTTTTTGTCCAGGTGGGAGAGGGCAGTGTGCAGTATCAGGGCTATTGCATCATCAATGGATCTGTTTTGTCGGTAGGCGAACTGCAGTGGGTCCAGGGTGGCAGGTAGTGAGGAGCAGGTGAAGTCTCTAACCAGCTTCTCAAAGCACTTGCTTATGATGGAGGTCAGAGCGACTGGGCGCCAGTCATTTAAGGTGGTTAATGAGCCAGAGGACCAAGACGAGCAATTCATTATCATCACAGTGGTGCTGCAGCCTTGAGGGTCCTTGGAAGCTTTTACTTTACAAAGCTGAACTTTGCTGTTGTTCAGGTTAAAGGGCTGGCATTGAACTTGGACTGTATGTTTGGGTTAGGACACTCAGAACATCAGCCCCAATAAAAGCTCACGTTAGAGCTTATCATCTCAAAGCTCTCAGCACCTCGAAGATCTCAGAGCCCTTTGCCCTGGAGATAGTTGAGGTTGGTGGATGGCAGGACGATAAATCTGATGTTATGGTTATTTTGATTGGTGTTGGTTCTGGTGAAGGTTATTTCTCCTCTTCTGCTGGTGGACTGTGATTAAGCATCTGAATTCAGAAGTTTGTTGGAGGTTTAAAAAAAAGATGTCTTGGCCTTGATCAACTTTGACCTTAGGTTATCTGGACTGTCCTTCACTGTTGCTTCTAAATACATGGTCATATAGAGATTTATACAGAAATTAACACCGGTTAAATGACATGGTTAGTTTATTTAATAAATGAACATACATTAACACTTCCTTTCCAGGAAACTTAAATTTGACACAATTTACAATGTGGTGCATAATTTCTATTTATTTGCTGAGCTTAATTTACTAAAAGTACAGTATAAAATGTACGCTTGCATTAAGATCGTTTTTTTTTTTTTTTTTGCACTACACGCAGCGCGATGTAACAGTAATTTTTTTTCGCTAAGTGTACCGTATTTCAAATTTAAACCCAGTCTCAGTACTTTAATATATACATGGCAATTAAAATATTATATTAATTGTGTACAAGTGTAACAAATATATATATATTATATAATAAAATGTGGTATGAAATAGTTTTCAAAATAGTACAGTTAAGTTCTGAGACCTTTTAAGTAGACTGAGAACCTTCAAGTCGACTGAAAACAGTGACCTTTTTTTCCGTAAAACAGACTAAAGCTTACAAAAATGTACAAAGAATTTAAGGATTTAAAAAGACACGTTAATAATTATTTTAAAAAGGGAATAATGAATATATATTTAAGTTCTAGCTGGGCTGTGACATGCTTGCTAAAAAATTCAATTCATGTGACGACGTGCACTGGCGGTTCACCGCTGAAGGAAGCTAAAGCTGTGAAGCTGAGAAACACGGGTGGAACAGTGAAACGTATGCAGATTGATTTACTGATTACTAGATAACGTACATGGAGAAAAAACAATGAATGAATAGTCGAATCATCGGCTAGGACGGACAAATCCGATTCGACTGGCCAAATTCTGTGTCAGGTACAGCCCTACTAAGTACACAGTTAGTATATGAACATAGCACACTTTCAGTACTTTAATTATAGCTTCCTAGTAATAATGTTCCTAGTATTAATATTTCATTAATATTTTATTAATATCCTTAACTAACTCATATCTCTGCAGTTATGCATTTGCTGCTCTTGTTAATGTTTTGTACATGCTCATATTTGTGTATAGACATATCTCTCTTATCTTTTTCTTATTATTATTAGTTTTATTATTTTTATTTTTTTTAGTATGTTTTTTATTATCTGCTCCAACTTTAAAGGAGAGGCCAAAAACCTTATTTAATTTGAATGGAAGTCAATGGAACCAGACGTCTTTCCAAGCAGTTTTGGGCCACTCCTGTTGATCCATTCTTCATGAAATTTCCGCAAAGTGTAAACAGCAGCTCATGTGATCAAATGAGGCATAAAAGTAAAAATCAACAAAATTGGAGATACATGTTTTTCTTTGGACAGCGACGATATATGGAAATATTTCCTTTCTTCACTTTTATAACCTGTGGTTAATAGCTCTTCTGGAACCCCACCCAATTAATTCTGATTACTGAATATATTTAGTACATATCTAGTACCCTGCTCACTGGTTCCGTCTGTAGTTTATAGCTCATCTTTAGTCTATTTATTTTGATGAATTCTGATTAAACTCTTAGTCTATGTATTATAGTAATGTATGTATAAGTGTGGTACTTCCATTCCCTTCGGGATCATCAAAGTCTTAAGTTCAAGGTCGTATACCAAGCATCCTTTAGTGAACTTTTTTTCCTCCTGGGTAATTAAATGTGCACACGTGTCGTTTGAGAGGGATGCACGTCCTCTTTTGCATTGGCCTGTAGAAGTCACTAAGGGCAAGGCCTACAACACTCAGAACAAACCACAGTGAAGAAGCACAGATGATCTTTAAGAGCCAGCCCTCACTGCTACCCCAGCCTGTCCATGAATGTGATGAACTTACTGATTAACATTAAGGATCTTAAAGCGTAAGAGTCGACTAATGTTGAATGCTTTAATTAAAATCAGCTGGCCCGTCTCCAGACCGCTTAGACGGACGGTACAAAGGTGACAGCTGAAATAAATTGGTGTGCTTGTGATATAGCGGTTTTCTTTCTGCTCTGTGGTTTGTTGATTCGGCTGAAGCTGCTGCTTCTTAATGAGCACCGGTGTTATGGAACCACGGACATGGCTTTCTTTTCATTAAACCAATCTGATAACTAATTAGTATATATTTAATAAAACACATAGAAAAGCATGGTGTTATTGTCATTATCCTTTTTTGGGTTGGGCGTGAGGGGGTCTCACACTAACTTGCATTCCGATTAAACCCAAGCCTGCAATAAATAGGGGTTTTAATGGTGAATAACTTTAATATCATGGTTAGGTTTTAAACCAGGCTGGAATCAGTGTCTGGGAAATTAGCTTTGTACGGTCACCATAATAAATATTTCAGAAGGAATCAACCCACAGGAATGAAGTTTGGTGGGTGGGTTTGGGATTGGGAGACATTCACATGTGTCGTTAGCAAGTGTGACGTTAGCAAGGACAGACCTTATTGCTGTACCTGGCTGATCGTATAGGGTCGTAGGGCATCGTAGCATCGTAGGGCTCTGGGAAGCAGGATGTCTTTATTGAGGTATTGGTCTCTGTACCAGTCTTGTGGATATTACCATGGCATGGCATGCACCAGCGACATGAAGGATCTGGGAGACCTATATGAACCACAGAGAGGGAGAACCAACAAATGTACAAAGTGCCCAGCAGCCACAACTGTGGACATCCAGCGAGCAGTGGTGTCCTCCATGAGTCATCCCGTTAGTGCAGCACCATCAGCAGATGGCTAATCGCAGGGCTACATACAAACCGTTACGGTGAATTTCCTTAACACCACGCCACCGTCACCAAAGACTGCAGTGGTGTTGTACATTTACATTTACATTTAAGGCATTTAGCAGACGCTCTTATCCAGAGCGACTTACAACCGTGCTGAGTGATCTGTTGGATAATATTCCAGTTAGTAGGAAGTTTAGAGCCTAAAACTCACCACGAGCTCAGACACTGCCCGCACAGGGGCCAGTGCTGGTACCTAGAGAAAGGTCATTATAAGTGCAACACAATATACATTGACAAAGGACATAAGTGCAATACAACAAGATCATTAAATTGCCACACGATACACACAATTTACACCTCTACTAGAGCTCACTCGCTTAAGTGCTTTACGAAGAGATGGGTCTTCAGTCTGCGTTTGAAGACCACGAGAGACTCCGCTGTTCTGACGCCCAGTGGGAGTTCATTCCACCATCTGGGAGCCAGGACAGAGAAGAGTCTGGACGCTTGTCTTCCATGTGTCCTCAGGGATGGTGGTTTGAGACGAGCTGTACTTGAAGCACGAAGGGCTGTTGTACCAGACTGTCATGGAGTGACTCAGAATGGCAGCGGGTCATCTTCAGTGACGAGTCCCACTTTAGTCTTGGTGGAGACGCCCAACGAATCCGTGTGTGGAGACACCGTGGTCAGCACCAAGATGAACGGTTTGTTGTCACACGTCCAGAAGACCTGGTGTCCCTCCACCTCCACCCCTACCGCACCATCTGCAGGAACTGTGTGAGGATGTTCAAGCTGCATGGGATGGATTATCACAGGACACCATTAGGACCCTCTGCAGCTCCATACCGAGACGTCTGGCATGTTGGGTTAGTGGCCCGACGCTATACTGACAGACACTATTTCTGTATGTGTAGCTCGCTCTTTGTGTAACCAGGTGGTACCAGAGAGGAGATCATTGGCAACATGTAACTGTACTCCATGTAGCTTCACTCCAGGCTCGGTTTCTGTCACTGGTATAGTTTGAATACAAGGAATGGCATTTTTTGGTTCTACAGGGCTTTCCAAAGATTGGGCATCCCCAGTCTTGGTGTCGCCGGTCTTGGTGTCTGTTCTTGTGAGTAGCTACGTAAGTAAATAATGACACACGGTCGGCACTTGTTAACAACCCCTGGCATGTGTTACAGCTTGCAAGTGCTTTTCATGGCCAGCTAAAAGTCTTTTGGTTTGTGTTTTGAGATGGTTATAGTTATATATAGTTATAGTTCTGTGCATAGCTCCTTAGAGGTCACAGAATATTGATGATGTCCTTACTGGCAATCCTGCGAAGTGTGTGATGGGACATCTTCTTGGTGCTTCGAGAATTCCACTAGTCCTGTTAACCAGAATTTTTAAAATTACATCACAAACTGAGGAAGGAGCTGTCTGAAAAGCTCTGCTGTGATCAGGTCTCCTCCCGCTTAGTGGGCATCAGTTATTTGAATTTGCTCAGACTTCTGCATGCCACTGCATCTACAGAAGTCACACTGGTGCACTGCTTAGCCCATGCAGAGTGATGTAGAAGCGAAAGGGGCCTAAATCATTACAAAACTGTAATCTATATTGATTGCATTGGAATTAATTGGCAGTATATGTTTATTCAAAGTGTCAAAGATGAGCTTCCATCAGCCCTGAAGTTGATTCTATATTTATTGCACCGAAGGGAGAGCCGGGAGACAAGCTTGAGGGACTGAGATGTTTATTTCAAGGCCATCGGAGTTGAGTGTCAATTCAACTGGGTACACGGTTTCTATAGGTCATTCTACCCCCCCCTAGAAGACAATAGAGAGCGGTGTAGTCTAGGAACTGTGTATGTTGGTGTTGTCTCACCAGATGCTCAACTCTCCTAACCAATAACAGGCTAAAAGCACTAGATTTTTAACCTACAGCTACAGAGCCCTGATGATAACCCCTTCCCAGAATCCTGTCCTAAATGCATAAATATGCTAGTTCTGTCCCGGAGGGTCCAAATGGTCAAAGGATGCTATGGTTTTGGTGTCAGTATAGTTTACAAATAGCAAAAACCAACCGCCATATATAAGAACACAGAACTAATAGACATCAAGAGAAAACACACCTCGCAACAAGCGTTTCAGATTTATGGTTCACTGACTGCTGAACGGTTGAACTTATACTTGCATGCTTAAACGGTTCTTTAAAAAAGACCAATGTTCTACATAGAACCATGAACACTTGCATGCGTAATGGTTCTTTAACAAAGACAATTGGTCTACTTAGAACCATGAACACATGCATGCTTAAATGGTTCTTTAAAAAATATCACTGTTCTACATAGAACCATGAATATTTGCATGCCTAAATGGTTCTTTAATAAAGACAATTGGTCTACTTAGAACCATGAAAACATGCATGCTTAACTGTTCTTTAAAAAAGACCACTGTTCTACACAGAACCATGAACACTTGCATGCTTAAACGGTTCTTTAATAAAGACCACTGTTCTACACAGAACCATGGACACCTGCATGCTTAAACGGTTCTTTAATAAAGACCACTGCTCTACTTAGAACCATGAACACATGCATGCTTAAATGGTTCTTTAAAAAATATTACTGTTCTACATAGAACCATGAATATTTGCATGCCTAAATGGTTCTTTAACAAAGACAATTGGTCTACTTAGAACCATGAAGACCTGCATGCTTAAACGGTTCTTTAAAAAGACCACTGTTCTACTTAGAACCATGGACACTTGCTGCAGCCTTCTCATTTGCCCATAGTGGAGCCGTGCCTTCCTATAGTCCTTCAGGAACAGGCTTTTATGGGGTCCAACAATGTAATAAACTTCACGACAGGATAATCAACTTCTTCCTAACCAGCAGCAATTACCGCGCCTCTGTAGCGCTTGGTCTCATTAAGCCTGAACGCTAAGCACAACTTGCTGTTGTTGTATTAAGTTGGCTTCATTAAGTTGGCATCGCTTCTTGTTTACCGCTTCCTCCTTCTCGCTATCTTCTCCTGCAGTCCTGAAGTGAAAGAACCTTTGTGCCGTGTTCCTGCTCGCGTTGTTTGTGCTTTTTAGAAAGACTTCTCAGCTGCATTCATCTTTCTTTAATTTATTTATTCATTCATTTTGCCCATAGACTTATATTGACGTTTTTCATCCGGCTCATGTTTTGATAATGTTCTAGCTGGAAGCTTGCTATAGTATGGAGTTCTTTCATGCAGCTACGCCTTGTTTATTGTTTCTGTTTCACTTCTTCCTTTTATCTCTTACACTTCAATTCATATCCCAGTTTTTTTCATATTGTTTTACCCAAAATACAGAAAACACATTTACTGCTGTTATTGAATATAGAACAAGTACAATCAGTTACACCTTATAACACAAAAGTAATACACTCAAAAGAACAGCTGCACCCAGAAGAAGGTGTGGGAGTGCGGTGCTGTTGGGAAGGAAGATAGAGGTGACCAGGATCAATAACTGATGATAAATTTAGGCTGATATGATCAATATTTATTGAGCTACACATACAGAAGTCTGTCTCTCAGTATGGCGTCGGGCCGCCGTGTTTGCTAACCCAACACGCCAGACGTCTCGGTATGGAGCTGTAGAGGTTCCTAATGGAGTCCTGTGATAATCCATCCCATGCAGCTTGAACATCCTCACACAGTTTCTGCAGATGGTGCAGTAGGGGTGGAGGTGGAGGGACACAGGACTTCTGGACGTGTGACGACAGACCGTTCATCTTGGTGCTGACCACGGTGCCTCCACACACGGATTCGTTGGGCGTCTCCACCAAGACTAAAGCGGGACTCGTCACTGAAGATGACCCGCTGCCATTCTGAGTCACTCCATGACAGTCTGGCTCGACACCACTGCAGTCTTTGGTGTAGTTGGTGTAGTATAGTTGACATTACAACTAATGCTAGGCCTTTATATACACCAATTAGCGTTCACTTCTCCAGGCAAAGTGCCACCGGTAACATCGTGGCATGGGGAGAAGGGGTAACAGCTGGGGCTATTGTTCAGCACTCAGTCCCTTAGTTCCAGTGAATGCTAATGCTAATGCTACAGGATACAGAAACATTTAGAGAGAGAGAGTCATATCCACCCACCTTTCTGGCGGCAGACTGTGGAAAGCTCCTTCCTACTCCGGAATAAGTGTGCCCTTGTGCACAAAGCGAGCTCCATAAAGACATGGTTTGACGAGTTTGGTGTGGAGGAGTTCCAGTGGCCCACGCTAAGCCAGGAGTTCTCATTTAGCATCGGTACATGACCTCATAATAGCCCATCAGACTGAACTGGCACACATTCCCACAGACTAGAAGGCTACTGTAGCCACAGTTTGAGGTGGGGGTTGACTCCATATCAATCCCTGTGGTTTTGAAATGGGATATGAAACCAGCTCATAGAGGTAAGATGTAGAAGTGTCCGCATACTTTGGGCCACATAGCGAATGTCTACCTCGGTTTATGAGCTTGAGCGTTTCATATTGATAGCTCTTGTTCATTTAACCCTGGTCTAATGTCCCTCGTTCCTCTGTTCGTCCTCAGTTGGTCCTCTAGATTGGAAGCTAGAGCCAAAAAACATCCTCTTCTGTTCTTTCTCCATCCCTCCATCATTTCTTGCCTTTACGATGATTGTACCCTCATTCTAAACACTAAAGCTACAGTCAGTTCATTTTTCAGAAAAATTGATCTTTGCTTCTCAGTTTTGTGAGGGGATTTGACAAGCCAAGCTCTAACTTTACTGTCCTGCCCATAAATTTTACTAGTAAGCTCAATAAGCAAGCACTGATCCTAAATAAATACAGCTCAGCAGCCTCTAGAAGAACATACCAGGGGTTTAGCATCTTCATTCTTCCAGCATTACATTCACCACATGGTAGCAAGAGAAAAAAGGTTGAGCTAGCTTCAATAGCATGGCGCTACAGCCCCAACCGGGTAGTTACGGAGCACATTCAGAAGCGCACTGGGAAGTGTGGTAATAATCAGATTACAGGTGCCTAATTAAAGCAGGGTGATTACGAGCTGGATTACCACACCCAAAAAAAGAGATTTCAGCTTCGGCACACTGCTGCCAGTGGCATGATCCCACTCTGCCGATGCCTGTGGTCCAGGCGGTTGGCACAGCAACATCCAAACCGCCCAGACGGTTGGGTGCCAGCAAACACCACTTTTATAAACCTCCAAAGAATTAGCTTATCCGCTGCTCCGTCACGTATCGGGCTCCATCTCCAAAATCACCTCCAACAAGGCTCCAGATATCTGAGCTAACTGAGCACATGCCCACGCAATGGCACCTGGGCCTTTTGGTGGAGAGGACCGATTCTCCTTGACACGTTCTGCCATTTATTCTTCTTAGGGAATGAAATGTTTTTCATGCTCGTGTCTACACCCTAAACAGACAACCGTCATTTAATAAGAATCATAAATGGGATGGTCTGCAGTAGGTGGGCAAAAATAATATTATGATTATTAATATGATTGAGTAGTGCTTCATTAAACGATAAATACAGTGGTTGTAATTAAGGTCCAATCAAATCAGAATTCTGAGTCACTCCATGAGGGTCTGGTACGACACCAGTGCAGTGGTGATGGTGACGTGGTGTTAAGGACAGTCGTCGTAGCGGCCTGTGTGCATGTAGTCCTGCGTGATGCAGCCGTCTGCCAATGGTGCTGCACTAACAGGAAGACTTATAAAGGACACCACTGCTCACTGAAAGTCCTAAATCGTGGCTGGACATTACACCATAGGACGCTACCCATAGGACGCTGTCCACAGGATGCTGTTGTCTGGATAAATGGCATCGGGTCCTGTGTGCAGTGTGTGCAGTGTCCTGTGGGTAGCGTCCTGTGGGCAGTGTCCTGGGGGCGGCATCCTGTTGGTAGCGTCCTGTGTGCAGTGTCCTGTGGGTAGTGTCCTATGGGCGGCCTCCTGTTTGTAGCATCCTGTGTGCAGTGTCCTGTGGGTAGTGTCCTGTGGGTGACATCCTGTTGGCAGCATCCTGTGTGCAGTGTCCTGTGGGTAGTGTCCTGTGGGCGGCATCCTATTGGTAGCGTCCTGTGTGCAGTGTCCTGTGGGTAGTGTCCTGTGGGCGGCATACTGTTTGTAGCATTCTGTGTGCAGTGTCCTGTGGGGAAGTGTCCTGTGTTCACTGATGAAGGACTAGAGGATGTCCAACACTGCACTGTGCATCAGCAGATGAGCTATCGTCTCTGACTGTCCATCTACAAGGTGGACCAGCAAGGTAGGAGTGTCCAATAGAGTGGACAGTGAGTGGACACAGGTTTTGATGATGAGCTGTTGGACAGTGGGGTTTTATGAGACACATTTCCTACAGTATTTCTTTTTTCTTTTCGAGGGTCGACTGTCTCTTAAAGCAAACTTTCATTTCTCCCTTTTGAAGAAAATCCCTCCGTTCTCTTCAGAGCTGAGCAGTCTCGAGCTGACATAGTTAACCCCAAAGTCACTCTCATCTGTGTAGACACTAGTAATAATGAGGCTCTTGTTCTAATTTTCTTCTTCTGAGCAAGAGCATGTTGACCTATCCCTAATTGGCTCCGCGGGAGCGAGAGATTCCGGTCTGTACTCGTTCTGTGAAGCAGTGGGTCCGGGTGGGTGAAGCGAGAGCCGGTTAAAAGGAGGATTGAGTTGAGTTTCGGAATGCGCAGGTTCTGAAATGCTGCCAGATGGAACCAGTCAGCCTCTTAGTGGCCTGTCAACCAAAGCTCTGTGCGTTTAATTCAAGATAATCATTTCATCTAATACTAACTCATCCCTCGAGGATCGCCAGCCCAGCCGGCACAGCGTGATCAACACGTACTCCCACTCTGGTCTTTGGTGTAGAGAGTGGTGGGTTGAGCACATGCAGAATTAAAGAGAGTAAACACTGATGAAACAATTCCATCATCTTCAAGCAGCTGTAGACTGTAGGAGAGAACAGGGGAAGGCTCGAACCATACTACACAACTTTCTTCACTGTTCAGCAATAGTCCCTCTCTTGCCTCGGCCAAGCTCATGACTTTAAAGTGTAGTGCAATCTAAATCTAGATCGATCTAGAGCATCTCACACTGGTGAGAGACTGTAGATACTCTGACCTCAACTGTCAATGATTTCCATGAAGTCACAGACTACATTAATGGCCTAAGCACGCAGTGCTTTGCAAAAAATGAGTCCCCTTGAGGTGGTAGTACCTTCAGACTCCAGCAGATGGCGCTACATGAGGATAATGAGGCTACTATAAATCCCTGCGGGGTGTGAGTGACAGGATCTATAGATTGGGAGGAGGTGCTACAGTGCAGGTGCATTTATTGTTGTATTATACAGTGGATATGGATATCAGCATTCTGCTGAACTGAGTTTCGGTGATGTGCCGGTAATATGTGCACTGTAATGCATGAAATGATTTCGAAGTCTGATTCGTCAAGGTGCAAGGTCAGTCATAACGCTATCACTCTCTACACACATATACTGTACATATACACAGGTGTACTAGTTGTACAGTTCCAGACCTGTTTCTCTGTGTACTGTATTACCCTGTTCTTCAATGGTCAGGACCCCCACAGGACCCCCACAGAGCAGGTATGATGTGGGTGGTGGATCATTCTCAGCACTGCAGTGACACTGATGTGGTGGTGGTGTGTTAGTGTGTGTGGTGCTGGTGTGAGTGGATCAGACACAGCAGTGCTGCTGGACACCTCAATGTCACTGCTGGACTGAGAATCGTCCACCAAACAAAACTATCGAGCCCAACAGCATTCTGTGGGAAGCGTCCTGTGGGCAGCATCTTGTGGGGGGCATCCTGTTGGCAGGATCATGTGGTCAGGGTCCTGTGGGCAGCGTCTTTTTGGCAGGATCCTGTGGGCAGAGTCCTGTGGGGAGCATCTTGTGGGCAGTGTCCTGTTAGCAGGATCTGGTGGGCAGAGTCCTGTGGGCAGCGTCTTGTGGGCAGCGTCCTGTTGGCAGGATCTTGTGGGCAGCGTCCTGTTGGCAGGATCTTGTGGGCAGCGTCCTGTAGGCAGAGTCCTGTGGGCAGAGTCCTGTGGGCAGCGTCCTGTGGGCAGCATCTTGTGGGCAGCGTCCTTTTTGCAGGATCTTGTGGGCAGAGTCCTGTTGGCAGAGTCCTGTGGGCAGTGTCCTTTTAGCAGGATCTGGTGGGCAGAGTCCTGTGGGCAGCGTCCTGTTGGCAGGATCTCGTGAGCAGCGTCCTATGGTCAGCATCCTGTGACCACTGATGAAGGACTAGAGGATGGCCAACACTGCACTGTTGTTTAACCACTCCAGCAGCGCTGCTGTCTCTGATCCACTCACACCAGCAGAACACACAC
>JAMWET010007756.1:112500-220994 GCA_024036415.1 Prochilodus magdalenae
CTAAAGTATGTACCTTCAGATGTACTTAAGTATGGAGAGTGCCAGTACTAAAGTATGTCCCTTCAGATGTACTTAAGTATGGAGAGTAACAGTACTAAAGTATGTACCTTCAGATGTACTTAAGTATGGAGAGTAACAGTACTAAAGTATGTACCTTCAGACGTACTTAAGTATGGAGAGTGCCAGTACTAAAGTATGTCCCTTCAGATGTACTTAAGTATGGAGAGTAACAGTACTAAAGTATGTACCTTCAGATGTACTTAAGTATGGAGAGTAACAGTACTAAAGTATGTACCTTCAGATGTACTTAAGTATGGAGAGTGCCAGTACTAAAGTATGTACCTTCAGATGTACTTAAGTATGGAGAGTACCAGTACTAAAGTATGTACCTTCAGATGTACTTAAGTATGGAGAGTACCAGTACTAAAGTATGTCCCTTCGGATGTACTTAAGTATGGAGAGTACCAGTACTAAAGTATGTACCTTTAGATGTACTTAAGTATGGAGAGTAACAGTACTAAAGTATGTACCTTCAGATGTACTTAAGTATGGAGAGTACCAGTAAAAAAGTATGTACCTTCAGATGTACTTAAGTATGGAGAGTACCAGTACTAAAGTATGTACCTTCAGATGTACTTAAGTATGGAGAGTAACAGTACTAAAGTATGTACCTTCAGATGTACTTAAGTATGGAGAGTACCAGTACTAAAGTATGTACCTTCAGATGTACTTAAGTATGGAGAGTACCAGTACTAAAGTATGTACCTTCAGATGTACTTAAGTATGGAGAGTACCAGTACTAAAGTATGTACCTTCAGATGTACTTAAGTATGGAGAGTACCAGTACTAAAGTATGTACCTTCAGATGTACTTAAGTATGGAGAGTAACAGAATAAAGCATGTACCTTCAGATGTACTTAAGTATGGAGAGTACCAGTACTAAAGTATGTACCTTCAGATGTACTTAAGTATGGAGAGTAACAGTACTAAAGTATGTACCTTCAGATGTACTTAAGTATGGAGAGTACCAGTAAAACTAGCAAAATACAAACTTACACAGAACACAGTGTTACACTGGACTATGTGGGAGACTGACAGCAAGAAACTGGACTGGAATTAAATTTATACAGTAATATTATTTTACTGTATTGTTCATATTGCAATTTGTTGACCAAAAATTAGATAGAAATTCAGGAAAGACAAAGCAGCACACACTGTGATGTTTCCTCCCTGTTGACCTAGCACATTAATGGCAGCCCTATGGCCAATGCTGATTTGACCACAACTTCTGCATTTTGCGAGGTTGAAGCCAGCCTCACCCAGGTATATAAAAGTGTGGAGTGGTTCTCTTGATTCCAGCTAATGATACGCTGCAGCACAGAAGGAGTAATGAAGTACGTGTAATGTTCTTTTCCGAAAAGAATCATTTCAGCCATAGCATATATGTCAGTATGCATAAGGGCTTTACCTGTATGTAAAGGTACCGTAGCTCTTTCATCTATCTCAGACAGACAGATATATAGCTAGATAGCTAGATAGCTAGATAGATAGATAGATAGATAGCTTAATAAAAGCACTTATAATGAATTATGGATACCTGATTCATAGAAAGTGTTAGCGAGGGTTCTCTACTGTTAATGAGATCTCCTGGTAACGAACCTTCATAGAGCACATCCCCATAACTGGAAGGGTCTAGGAAGAACCCATAAGGCAGTATAGAAAATAATGGAAAGGTTTCTAAACGCTTTGAATGGTTCTTTCCCTCTCTGTTTAAACACGGTTCTCTAAGGGTTCTCTAACAGTTAGGTCTATGACATCTTTCAGAGAACCCGTATTTGTAACAGCAATGTTTGTATTTGGAATCTGCAATGAAAATCAGGGCCTGTAAACATAAACTCTGCCACACAGCGAGGGAGATCTCTGCGCGAGAACACGCTGAACCGCGTTCGTAACCTTATCTGTACCCTGAACAGAAAACTGAAGGAACTCAGAGACAGCCTGAAGTCTGCAAGGCCTCCTTTGTCCTTTAAGCCTCATTTGTCTTCCCTTCAAGGATTGTTATCCAGCCCCCCCTTCGCTACCTAAGCCCTCCCGCCTCCCCCGATCTGAGTGGGTGACCGTCTTATCGTCCACATGAGGAGCTTCGCCACTGCACTTCATAAAGCTTCGTCGCACCATTAAGCCATCAAACGATGACACTGGCTTTCCACACGGCTCCTGCTGCTAGGCCTGGGATGGACGGGGAGCAGAAATGAACGGCTCTTATCTCCCAGACTGTTCTTTAATTGTCCTTCCAACCTGCCTCACTCCACTACTCTATATCACGCCTCCGAGGCCTGTCGGGGAAGATGAGAAGGGAACCAGTCTGACATGGTTTTATAGTTTTAGAAGGATAAAAAGAGAGTTATATTCAGTTGCTGCTGGACTTGGCTTCTTGGATTCTCCGGAGAGCTGCATGGTTCAGGAGACCAAGCACAAGAACCTCATAAATACGGAAATATAAAAAAAGGAAAGGATCAACCATGCAGTAAATGTGTTATGGCACATGCAGTGGTTGCATTAAATGACCCAAATCATAATCAGATTTTCAGTTCTTCTAGAAAAAGTATAAAAAAAGCCAGTTAAACCAAGATAGTATTATATTATATTATATAATATTATATAATATTGTTTTATTTTATTTTATTTTATTTTATTTTATTTTATTTTATTTTATTTTAATGGTCATTTAATACCTGCAACGAAGTGTTTCCAGTAACTGTTGATCAGTCCTGAACATCAGCTCGATCAGATCCAGCCAATGGACAGATGTCCAGACATTTTCCTTTTGAAGTCACTTATATAAGTCATAATACATTGATCCATCCATTCATATAGCTCAGCCATCCTGGCCCAGATGCAGCAAAACTTTGGTTTCATTCGTCCACAAAACGGTTTTCCTATAATCTTTTGGCTTGTCCACTTGATCTTTAACAAACTGCAGACAGGGAATCAGAGACGCAGCTTTAGAACTGTGGGTGGGTAGCTGGGTGGTCTCTCTCCCCCGAGTCCGCAAGACACGGTGTCCATGGTTTCCAAAAATCAATTCAGTTTTGGATTTAGCTGATCCCAGAACAGTTTTCCATTCTGCCCCAGTTCATTTGCTTTGGCCCAGAGAAGTCGGCGGCGTTTCCGGAAGGTGGAGACACATGGCTTCTTCTGGGCATGCTACAGCTTTAACTAGAATGTATGGATTGCACCGTGGACTGTGTTCATAGACAGTGACTTCTGGAAGTGCTCCTGAGACGTGTAGGGATTTCCAGTAGAGAATAAGGGCCTGAAGTTCACGAGCATCCAGTACTGACAATCTGCCTTGTGCACAGGGCTTTCTCCAGATCCTGAAACTGTTCCACTATTTCTAGATGCTATTTATTGCAGATTGGTGAACCTCTGTCTTTTTTATCTGTCCGTTTATCTGTTTTTTCTCTGTCATGTGATTAGTTGCTCCTCCTGTGTTTTTTTATTATTATTATTATTTGTTCCATTTTTCCAGCCTTTTGTTTACCCTGTCCCAACTTTCTTAAGACGTGTTACTGCCATTAACTTCTAGATGAGTTCATCATTTTCATGAAATGGTAAAGTGTCTCACTCTCAACATCCGGCATGCTCTCTATGTTCTATTGTAGATTGTTTTTATTTACATTTACATTTCACACAGCATCCCAACATTTTTGGGACTGGAGTTACACAACAGGGCATCCACTCACACCTGATTTCATCCCATTGATTGAAGAAACTTGACTCTAAATTAATCTTTAAGTCAAAAGGTTGACACACTTCCACATACTTTCTCACCAGCACTTCCCCAATCATGGTTAGAATAACAAACCTGTAAAACCCCTGAAAGTCAAATTTCCTGTTTGTCAGACAGGTCTTTCTTCACGCTCCCTCTCTTCTGCTCTTCTTCCACAGATGTACGTGGTTTGAGAGGTTTTCTGGACCAGGCGTCTCGGATGGGCCTGGATGTGTCTCTGCAGCAGGTGGACCGGAACGTCAGTAAAGTGTTCTCTACTCTGTTCAGCACCATGAAGACGGAGGAGCTGAACCGCTATCGGGATACGCTGAGACGAGCCATCCTGCTGCTGAACCCTCGATCTGCACAGGTCTTCATCCACCAGGTCAGGCAAACTTCCATCCTAATCCCACTGCTACGGGTTTGTTTGCGATCACTCGCAGGTTTACGTTTTCAGATTAGGTGATTCATCTCCAGAGCTTTGTAGATGTAATCCAGCAATTACCTAATCCACCATAGCCCAACAATGATGAATTGTGACATGGATTGAATAGCCTTGGAATGGTGACAGCATTGTGAGGCTGCCTGTGATGTGAGGAATGCAGATCTGTCCACAGTTCGTGGCACCGTTGGAAAAGATCCAATAGCTCATATCCCATCTATCCAACAAACTGTCTAGCTTTGGAGCACTAGCTTTGGTTAGCTGACTCACAATTCTCACACCACATGACAGACATGACAAGACCTAAATATGAGGGAACGAAGAATGACTAGCATTAGGACAGAACCTTATTTGGTCTATGGAACTGCTATCCAGCTAACTGAGTGCTAGCAAGACCATCACCATTTAGCTAGCACAGCAATTGTAGTTTACAGCGATTGGGGATTTAGCGATTGAGGGATGACTTGTAGAGGGATGACATTTTAGTTTTGCTGTGCTGCTATTTAGCTGTCACTGCTTTGGTCCAGGTTGGGAGTGGGATTTGGATAGACTTGGATAAAGCATTGACTGTGTGGTCAGTGGACCATTTTTGGCAGTGTGCTATTGATCAGCATCTTGTTAAATTATCCAACCACTCAAGGTCCAGCTGGAGAACCCATTGATGAACTCCATAGTACAACATCCAGATGGTATAACACTACAGACTGACCACCACACTGTACAGGCTCTTTAAAGCACGACTGACATTTTGCACCAAAGCCCACCTCTGGCGACTGTTAGCTCAAGCTTTACTTCAGTGTACCATATAATCAGATCAAAGCTTTGATGATGCTTAGCTTGCATTCGTGGTTTGTTGGCGGCAGAGGCCTTCTTCCGGAAAGCCTTAGAAATGGTACTTTGTTGTGGAAATGCCATGCATTTGATATTTTGAAGACTGTTAATAAGCACAGGAAGCTAAAAAAAAAAAAACCCTCCTCCGATTGTTCAACTGTGGTCCTTTGAGAAAGTTCCTTGAAGCCTTCTCCTCAATGCACATGGGGCACAATACATTTGTGACCTCAGTGAGCCATTTTCATCATATCTCCAGTACTTTAACCATCTGAATTATTTCCTTATAGCGGGTATGAATATGTTTTGTGAGTCAGGTATCTGTATTCCATACATAAAGATCAATAAAGCATTTATTATGTTGTATAATGTTCGACATCAGCCTTTGTAACTGTGCATAAATGTTCCTAATCATGCACATAAATAAGTTCCATAGCACGAAGTTATGAATCATGTTAAAATGCATGACCTGCATCGTAGAGCTATCATAATACATTCATTCACATTATGCATTAATTCATAGAGCTGATCAATAACCTCACTTTACAAGATCAGGCTCGTTTTGAAGATACTGAGGAATATTAAAGAGTATCTATCATTTTGGATCCTGATGAAATATTATGAACACACGATATCAGTAATTAGGCTTTTAATATAATTTTCACCGATAATGTAATAGCAGCAAACATATATATATATATATATACAAACCGGATTCTAAAACGGTTGGGACACTAAACAAATTGTGAATAAAAACTGAATGCAATGATGTGGAGGCGCCAACATCTAATATTTTATTCAGAATAGAACACAAATCACAGATCAAAAGTTTAAACTGAGAGAATGTATCATTTTAAGGGAAAAATATGTTATTTGTAAATATATGTAAATATATCCCAAAAAATTGGGACAAGTAGCAATAAGTGGATGGAAAAAGGAAATTGAGCATATAACGAGCAGCTGGAAGACCAATTAACACTAATTAGGTCAATTGACAACATGATTGGGTATAAAAAGAGCTTCTCAGAGTGTCAGTGTCTCTCTGAAGCCAAGATGGTAAGAGGATCACCAATTCCACCATTGTTGCGCAGAAAGATAGTGCAGCAATACCAGAATGGTGTTACCCAGCGTAAAATAGCAAAGGCTTTTAAGTTATCATCATCAACCGTGCATAACATCATCAAAAGATTCAGAGAATCTGGAACAATCTCTGTGCGTAAGGGTCAAGGCGGTAAAACTCTACTGGATGCTCGTGATCTCCGGGCCCTTAAACGCCACTGCACCTCAAACAGGAATCCCACTGTCAAGGAAATAACAGAATGGGCTCAGGAATACTTCCAGAAAGCATCGTATATATATATATATATATATTAATTATAATGCATTATGTCACTTTATGTGCCATGAAGCCTTATACTGTTGTGTCATAACAGTTTATGTGTGCGATTATGAACACTTATGCACAGTTAAATTCAAATGTCTAGTACTATAAAGCATTATAAAGACATGTATAGATCTTAAATAGAGCACTTATAATGAATTATAGATACCGGATTCATAAAAAGTGTCACACACACATACATGGAAATTAATGTTCAATCCGATTCAAATTCTAAATCCAATTAGACGTTGTTCAGATGCATTTCCAGTGAGTGAGTGGATAGTTAGGGAGGGAGCTGTAAAGCTCACACTCCATAAACCCTATGGGCATCACTGAAGATTGTGTTTTTTGGTGGGTAGAGAGAGAAATCTGTGGTAATGCCAGCCACTGCTGCTCAGTCTGAAGAAATTTCGGTGTTGGTTTGTGTTTATTGACTTGTTTGTAGCCTGACTGCAGCGCTTGCCTTACTCCACCTGCATTGCAACTAGCTTCAGGTGGAGGATGAAATAGAATGGAACAGGAAAGAGAAGGGTTTGTGGTTCTAGTAGGGTTGTCAGTAATTATTTCAGAAATTGAATAACCTGTTGGTTTTATTTTCCATGATCTGATTATTCTAGAAGCCTGACTTAATTGTTTGCTTAGGTAAATATCAGGCTGTGCTCACTAAGCATGACATAACGGTTGTAGGACACTTAGAGCTTCACGTATAGCATGTTTAGCCATGTAAGTCATTAATGGTGTGTTTTAACAGGCGTCTCAGTAGCATGTTGCTAAGCTGTATGAGAAGGTGTAGCTTCGTGGATCGACCAGATAAATAAAATCTAACCAAACCCGACAGTAAGGCCTTAAATGCCTGTGTGCACACGCACAAGAGATTTGGTTTGGGTAGTTTGTGTTTCTATAGTACAGTACAAATATACACATAACAGGAAATACCAGAGTAAAGGTAACCAAAACAAATGGCACTAGTGCTCTAGGACAGGTCCACTTCCAGGTCACTTCTGAGGGGAGAGAGTCCTTAACCAGGCTCCTAGCTTTCGCCTTCCGAA
This sequence comes from Prochilodus magdalenae, assembly GCA_024036415.1. Taxonomy (NCBI): domain Eukaryota; kingdom Metazoa; phylum Chordata; class Actinopteri; order Characiformes; family Prochilodontidae; genus Prochilodus; species Prochilodus magdalenae. Next base: position 119,973 of record JAMWET010007756.1, read on the forward strand.
GCATGTCACCCAAAGGCGACCCTACGTTCACACTAGTAGGTGACAGGGTGCTAAGCAGCCACTCCTTTCCTATGGGAGTGCGCGTTTTGGGGTCAAGAGACACGGCGACAAAACATCAAATGACAAATAGAGTTTTCACAACGTTATGCAAAATAATTAGCAACATTGCAAACGTTTGGCTCCAACAAATTTTTCGGACCAGTTGTAGACATGGGGTTCTGGGTTCCCCAGCTTCCGCTCTCCAACTTTTAGTTCCTACCTGCGTTTGGGTCAGCAGTGTGGTGGTAAACTTGAAGGAGAAGCTCATTACCGCTGTTTCCTCTTTCCCCAGCTTATAAGATGCACCTTTGTACATATACATATAGAGGAAATTGAAGTGTGGAGGAAAATAGCAGATATGGTTGGTGTCTCGGGTCACTGGGGTCACTTGATAGCTAGCTAGGTTAGCCAGCATGCTAACAAGCCAATAAAGCTAGCTCGTTTTCCTGGACCTTGTTAACACGTGTGGAAAACGGCTCCAGAGCAGATGCTAATGATTGGCAAAAAAGAGTGACTGCATGTGGGCGTGGCCAAATACCTTAGTGTGAAGGAAGCAGCTGTATCTGCAGGTGTATGAAAGCGTACGGTCATACAGGTCTACCAGTGGTGGATAAAATCCCAGTCTACAGGGAATTCTCCATGGGGTTGTGCCAGGGAAGGCCTCCACCAAATCTGGACCAACTGGGCAATCCTTTGATGTAGGAGTGTCTGAATATTGACGTGGTCTACATCCAGAAACTTGTCCAGTACATGCCCAATCCATAACATGCTATTAGATACGGTTCAGTCACAGGGGAGTTTGTTTAGTGAGCTTAATATGAGTAGAAGCTTCCCAATGATACAAAGCACTGAGCCGCTTTACTTATTACTGCTGGGACAATAGTGCTGCAGTACAATACAGTTATTACAATAATTGGCATTATTGAAATATGTTATTGATTTTTTCATGTATTTATTTGTTTATTTATTATAATATACATTTATCTACGTTTGTTTTCACTTTGCCGTCTTTCTCTCTCTCTCATCTCCATTCTGCATTAGATTATAAATGAATTATGGAAGAAGCTGTAACCGGATTTGTTTTAGTTTCAGTGTGTGTTGAAAGTGTACTTTCATTCTGAATGGCTGGGACTATTTCGCTGGGCAGTTTGCTGGGCAGCTGCTGCACACAGTTTGGTTATTTGCAATGCACGCTCAAGCCTGCACACTCTCACGCGTCTCTCCTATCCACTGTATGAGAAACCGGTCAGGAAGTGGCATGATTGACCTCTCCTTGTCCCCACTGAAAACAGTAGGATCCAATTTGTATATACGTCAGTGCCCTGAACGTATGCCAGGGATTGGCTTGGCAGTGGCGTATGCAAGGGGAAGGTTCCAGTGTGGCCAGTCATGGACCCTCCCATGTCATGTGAATGACACCACGTGTGCAGTTGCCACCACGCTTCCAAAGCAATTGGCATATTTACATGGAGAAAGCTCCTACGACGAGTCCCATTGGAGAGGACTTGGCAACCCTTTTATATAGCAGGGTGGGCTTGTCCATACTACAACACAGAGCACAGAAAGTGCTGGAATGGCACCGCATTAATCCGACTATGTCGAGTATGCTCTAGCACACATCACCAAGTGATGTCCAAGCTCAAAACACGGAGAAGAGAACTAATGCTAAACTCGTTCTGTCACGGCCATTGAGTTCAGCACTTCTAACCTTTGCTGTCCTAAGAGGACCATCTACATCAGTATCATTAATGAGGTGAGAGAACACAGGACGCACGGTCTGACACCTCCAGTCTATCTTCAGATCTGTCAAAGACATTAGCGCTCTCTTCCAGATTACAGCCTTTCAAAGTATAGAGTGGCCACTTCACCGTGTACCTCGTTAGGACCTGAATTGTGGCTATGCTGTCACTTTAGCCGTACTATTCTATGGTTTCTGCCCTCCAGTAGTTCATACTATCAAGGGTATATACATATATACATATATCATCGCTGTCGAAAGAAAAACAAGTATCTCCAAAATTGCAATTTTACAGGAGAGGCCAAAAACCTCATTTAGCTGTAATGAAAGTCAATGGAACCAGAAATCTTTCCAAACCAGTTTGGGCCATTTCTGTTGGTCCATTCATCATGAGATTCTCACTCGGTGTAAACAGCAGCTGATGTGTTCAAATGATGCCTAAAAGTAAAAATGGACAAAAGTGGAGATACGTGTTTTTCATTGGACAATGATGATATATAGCCAACCAGCAGCATCCAACCAGCAGCATCCTGGTGGGCAAATTACCCACCAGCACTGCACACAAAACGTGCCCCTACAGATGCCTGGCATTAAGACTAAAAGTGTGTTTCCAAAGTATGCCCTCTGCATTTGGGGTCCAAATGAAAGCACTTTGAAGCAGGGCTGTGATAGAGTTGGGGCTCGTGGCCTGGGTCCCTTTTAAAGTTAAGGGTTGGGCGCAGTGGGACTATACACGTCATTCAAACTGTGGATCCACAAGCTTCCAAATACTCAGGTCTCAGATGTTCTTGGATTTAAACTCACCAAGCATTTTATTACCTGCCGGCCTGAGAACCGCCCACCAACCAAAACGATCCAGGCAACAGCATCTTGTGGGTAGCGTCCTGTGGGCAGCGTCCTGTGGGCAGCATCCTGTGGGTAGCGTCCTGTCACCACTGATGAAGGACTAGAGGATGAGCAACACAAACTGTGCAGCAGCAGATCATATACTGTCTATAGGGAATATGTATGCGCATGTATTGGCTTTCTGCATGGCTAGATGAACCTATTTATGCTCACCCATCAGAATGTAAACATGTATACACAGATACTGGATTCAAAAACATACACCTCTTTACCTCTGTTCTCTTTCTCTGTTTATCAGCTCTAACTGTAGTCCATCTGTTCCTCTGTGTACTGTATTACCCTGTTCTTCAATGGTCAGGACCCCCACAGGACCACCACAGTACAGGTACTATGTGGGTGGTGAATCATTCTCAGCACTGCAGTGACACTGAGGTGGTGGTGGTGGTGGTGTGAGTGGATCAGACACAGCAGTGCTTCCGGACAGCTGTAGGGTCAGTCAGGTACCGTCAGTAATAAGGCCCGTCCCTGCTCGCCTTGTTCGCATGACCCACCAAGTCGGTTGGTTCTATTGATGGTGAGTGTATAGGGAGTGTTCCAGCCTGGAATGCTTCATGAATGAGGGACAATATGGCTCAGCCAATCAGAACAAAGCTAATATCCATATGTTAGTCCTGAAGACACAGTAGCAAAAGTGGCATGGTTAATAGGGCGCCATTGTAAATCAGAGTGTTCAATGACTTGTCTGGTTAAAATATAGGGTGAATAAATAAATAAATAAATAAGTACATAAATAAATAAATAAATAAATAAATACAAAATAAATAAGTACTAAATAAATAAATACAAAATAAATAAGTACTAAATAAATAAGTACTAAATAAATAAGTACTAAATAAATAAATAAATACATATGGATAAAGAGGTCAGAAAATATGAACTATATGTGAATAATAATAAAATCTGATTTTAAGCGCTGGTCTTTTAAAGCAGTGTCCAGCTTATCTGTCCCTGTTGAAGCCGGCCATGCACGGCCGTGCCCGTATCAGACCTAATGGAGGTGGAGCTGAGAGTGAACTGTGGTGGGCATGGCCTCAGGGATGAATGTGAATTAAATGCGAGTTCTTTCCTCCTGTTTCAAACCTTCGTATACTAAATCTGAACCTCAGCTATTCCTTTATATTATTCTTCGTCTACATCTGACGTTCTTGATGCTTTGACTGCTCCTGATTAATGGGAATTTTAATATCTCCCTGACCCGAGAGTCCGACTCAGTAGTGATGCCGTACTGCAGGCACCCTTAATCAAAATGGATTTCTGCTCATACTTGCCAGTCTTAGTTGCCAGTTCGTATAGGTGATTGCTTAAGTGTGAACTGTGCCAGGAGTGTCTTTTGAGGCCACACTTAAGAACAGTCGTATGGGAATGGCTGAACACACCTGGTGGCTATAAGTTACACGTCCTCTATACGGTGAACACACGTCAATGCTTGTCCATTTCTGTGTATTTATAAGTTTAACACATTAGAAAACTTTTTGGAAAACTTTCCCAACACTGTAAATGAGTATTATACATTCATCAAAGTAACAGCTGCACCCAGAAGAAGGTGTGGGATTGCGGTGGTGTTGGGAAGGAAGATAAAGGTGACCAGGATCAATAACTGGGGATAAATTTAGACTGATATGATCAATATTTATTGAGCTACACATACAGAAGTCTGTCTCTCAGTATGGCGTCGGGCCGCCGTGTTTGCTAACCCAACACGCCAGACGTCTCGGTATGGAGCTGTAGAGGTTCCTAATGGTGTCCTGTGATACTCCATCCCATGCAGCTTGAACATCCTCACACAGTTCCTGCAGATGGTGCGGTAGGGGTGGAGGTGGAGGGACACCAGGCCCTCTAGATGTGTGACGTGTGACCACAAAGTGTTCATGACCGCGGTGCCTCCACACACGGATTCGTTGGGCGTCGCCACCAAGACTAAAGCGGGACTCGTCACTGAAGATGACCCGCTGCCATTCTGAGTCACTCCATGACAGTCTGGTACGACACCACTGCAGTCTTTGGTGACGGTGACGTGGTGTTAAGGACAGTCGTGGTAACGGTCTGTGTGCATGTAGTCCTGCGTGGTGCAGCCGTCTGACATGGGTGCTGCACTAACAGGATGACTCATGAAGGACACCACTGCTCGCTGGATGCCTGCCATCATGGCTGTTGGGTCAGTCAGGTCCAGTGAAAAAAGTCTGTGTGTGTGAGACACAATTGTGTCCACTCACTGTCCACTCTATTAGACACTTCTACCTTGCTGGTCCACCTTGTAGAGACGACAGCTCCTCTGCAGCTGTACGGTACAGTGTTGGTCATCCTCTAGTACTTCATCACTGGTCACAGGACGCTGCTTTAATTCGGGCCCATAATCCAGTGGACATACTTTTAGTCCTAATACCAGACACTTTCAGGGGCATGACTTGTGTGCAGTACTGGTGTGTAATTTTTGGAACCTTGCCATGCCACTTTGTCAGCATAGCGGGATTGAACTAGCGGGTGTTTTTGTAGGGCAGCCCCAGGCCCCCACGCTGCAACGTGCTAAACAAAAAGACAGACTGCAGGGGTTGCCTAAGAGGTACACTAGATCTAAACACAAAGCTGCTTTACCGGGTTCCCCGTAGACCTTTAGCACCGGGGGTGCCACGCCGGAATGTTGTTGGCACTCTCTAAATCTTACGGATAATAAATTCCAAACTCGTGGGCCACAGGTTCCGGGGTTGTGATACTGAATTATATCTGAAGGCAAAATGTGTACTGCAGCTGCAGGAAGGCCAAGGGCTGTTAAAGATATTCTCTCTCTATATAATCTCTGACTGCCACATCTATATCATATCTCTATATCATATCTCTATATTATATCTCTATATATTATGTTATAGCTTCCTGTTATAGCGTCCTGTTTGGAGATGGGTGGGGTTAAGAAACTGTTATCAGTGTAATCTGTGTTTCTCTGTAATTTAATCCCAACCGAATGCACCACATCAGCCATTTTTACAGATTGTGCACTCCCACATCAGTACAGTCGAGGCAGTCATGGGCTGGAGGTTAGGCAACCAGCCTTGGGACTGGTGGGTCGCTGATTTGATGGGTCCCTGAGCCAACAATAAGGACTGATGTGGCCTTGAGCATGCCACCTAACCCCCAACTGATTGGTGCAGCTCAGCGGATAACACCACTACCTGCCAAGTAGCCGCCACCAGACGTGGGAAACTGGGGTTTGAATCCCGGGCTGGGTGACTATGCTGTGCTATACCAGTAAGAGTCCTTGGGCAAGACTCCTAACACTACACTGGCCTACCTGTAATATGATTCACCTTGTAGGTCGCTCTGGATAAGAGCGTCAGTTAAATGCTGTAAATGTAAGTGAGCCATGGGTAGGTCTGGTTGGTGGGTGCATGCGTTTTCGGGGGTAGGGCAGTGTGTAAATCCAGTAGTCACTCCCATCTCAGTAATTGAGATTTTCTATTCTGTGTGAATCGGTCATGTAACTGACCGGTCTGTGCACCCTTACATTAAACCTGCATGTGGTTTTGATTGGGTTGAAGAAAGTTCCTCACTTGCATTAATGTGAGTATTAATTTGGGTGACTATTGACTTGTAGTGTTTGTTAGCATTGTTAGCCTTGTAGCTACTAAATAAGCTAAACTGGAACACCAAGCATGTCTTGGCTAATGTACTATGTAAGGTGATCTGTAAAATTGATATTTTCACCAGACCTGTCATATACTGCCCCCTCTGATGCCTTTGAGGTACTACACATGGCTTCTTTTCTGGCTCCACCCTGGCTCCACCCACTCCTACACACTTGCAATCAATCCAGGGCTCGTCAGGACTCCCATATATACCCCATTGTTTGCTCGGCCTACTCGCTAGGAGTTGCTACCGGAGTTCTGGGCTGTATTTCTTGGTGTTCTTGATCTGAGGTTCTAGCCGTGTTTGTTTCATTGGTTCTGACCCCAGCGTTCGTGCAAATATGATTCTCGGAAAACCCCTAAGAAAACCACTCTGCCCTTGCAACCTGCCTCAACCCCCACATCACAAAATCCGCCCATCGTTAAACTGTCAGGTTAGAGGAAATCCGCCAACATGGAACGCTAACACGGGCAGGAATCAGTGGTATCTGGTAGAACAGACCTTCGGTGTACACATACCGATAACTTCAATTGCCTATTAAAGGGGGAGGGCGGTTACAGCATGTTACCCCAGGGGCAGATCCAGGACTTACAGGCCAATTTTTCCGATTTCTACCTCTGCAGGTTAGGAGAGACTGATCAACACCTTGATTTACCTGACCATGGTTTCCCAAGCCATTTGGTATCTGGTGCTTGTGTTCTGCATGCTGTGCTGTGCCTCCATGTAGGCCTGATGTGATAGTGCTGCTCTGATTCCCTTACCAGTCCGAGCTGCTGAGCATATGGGCTGATAGTCACTCAAGCACTAACCAACAGAACGCCAGTGAAGACTATACAAGGCCTTGGCAGGAACGTTCTTGAGCAGATCATGGTCTTTATACTCTGTGGGCCTGTAGATATCAGGTGGTCGACACCTACGTACAGTGATTAGGGACAACCACACAGCTCACTGACCACAAGGATTTAACTGATGTAGCGTTAGCAGTCCAGCTAACAGCACTGAAATGAGTCATAATGAAACATTAAAGTTCACATTCGGATAAGACTGGAGGAACATGAGAAGGACAGCAGTGGGAGATGAGTGCATAGAATTAGAACACTCCGGTAATAATAATAGATGGGCCACCGTCAGTCCGTTAGAGCCCTGTATAGAGCAGGTTTACACATCATCACTGGCGTCTCAAAAATATCATAACTTCATATATCTTACAGCAAACCTGGTGATAATCTATCTTACACTATTAAAATGATCTATATGCTCTGATTCAGCACAAATTTGGCTTTCGGAATGTTTATTATTATGGTAACTCTACTGTTATCAGATTAAAATTTTCTTAGTTTCTTTGCCGCGTAACTCATCCTGCGTTTTTTCGATATATCGACTCCATTCCAGCTCCAGATTGGCTGGCATGGTTGTGTGATGCGTGTTTGTATGCAGCCTTTTGTTCAGAAGCACGGATTCCGAGTAGGAAGGAATTTTCCCAAATTTTTTCCCATTGAGAATGAATAGGATCGAAAAACGCGTGTCTATCCCCGCTACTTCCACTCGATCTAGAGACTCCATATCAGATATACTGACTCGGGCACAGCCCCAAGCAGGAATTCGGTGTTGGATTGACCCGCACTCATCCATTTGTCTTTTTTTGCATCCCTTTTTGCTCCCATAGAGTCCCATTCATTTTGGACATACCCAAAGCCGGCTGTTTCCATCACCCGAGAGCCACCAAACTTCACATACACACTAAGGGCAGGCCCTCAAACACTACTCCACAGCCATACTGATCCGCACTCGTTTACTCATCCCCCGTTCCTCACTTAGCAAGCTGCACAACCATCCCGCGTTCCTTTAGGAATCGCACTTTTCTAGTTAACACAAATGTTAAATATTTAACAATAATATAGTACACAAAAACTCTAAAATGTGATCAAATATATATATATCTATATATTTTTATTCTGGTATAGTTATTAATAAATATATATAAATTATATATAATTTTTTTTTTTTTATTCTGGTATGTAATGTAATATATGTAAACCTTCTAAGGTAATTGACATCCTAAAGCATGCTAGCACCAAAATCTATTTATTTATTTATTTGTCTAGCTATTTAATGGTATGTTAATGGAATGGGGGACACTTCAGTGTTCTGATGGCAGGTGGATGAATTGTCCTCCCCAGTAATTCACTCTCAACACACTCGGTCTTCGCTTTTGAACAAGGTATTGATTTTATTTTGGCTGTTGCATGAGAGCAGAATATATGTATTTAAATCATATCATTTTTTAAACTACTATGACTTAGTCCAAAGCTTTTCCATCAAAAGTGGTGAAAAACAGCATCATGTTGCAGGGATGTCTGCATGCTAACCGGCTAGCCTCAGCCCGCCCTGTCTGGTAATACCACTTGGCACCCCCGGAGGTGCTTGTGAGTGACTATGGGTATAGAGTAGAGTAATAAGAGGTCAGGTAGGTCATGCTCCCGGAGAGATCGTTTAAAGACAGATAGGTAAAGACAGGAGCTGCAAAGGCAATGATGGCTGAAACGCTTGGCAAGTGATAGTGGAGCACTGGCTTTCTATCTGAGGGGTGGACCCCACAAGGTTCTGTTGATGTTTCGGGTTGGGCCATCCTCTAAATGCCTCCCAGCAACTCATTAACAAATCATTTGCACAAAGCTTGTCCTAACTCACGAGGCCAATCAAATGACAGCATTCAGGGGCTCATATGCGAATGGCTGGGCTTGTAGGTAGAGTTTGCAGTGGAGCATTGAGTGGCCTGCTCCCCCTACTGGCCAAATGTGATACTGTTGTAAATAGGATGACTAGTAGATTCAGTCAAACCGAAGCCAACCAGTTTCACAGATTGGTACCGGGGGAAGGTATATTGAGAAGCATTAGTCTGAGACTCATTCACTCCCTCTATCCTCTGATCCGTCCACCTACAGAGCCAGAGCTGTACACTTAAGGCTGCATGGCTTTACGGTCCTGACACTGGTGATCCACTGCTCTATCGCTGGACAGTAGTACTTTGAAGTGTTATTGCTTCAAAGAAAGTATAACTCAAGTAGAAGTAAAAGTAGCCTAGCCCAAAAAAATAAAAAATAAAAAAACCCAACAACTTTATTTAAAGTTAAACAGGATCCAAGTACTGAGCTCCCAAAAGATCTGCAGCGGAACTTCTCAGTACAGCCAGCATTCATTTGCATAGGATTCGCAGTTCTCCGCTTTTTGGCATTTCTATTTAGAAATAAAATGTTCAAGCTCGGGAGTGAAAATTGTGAGCAACAGCAAAGCAGTCCTGAAAAAAGGCCAAAAAACAAGAATCAGTATCTCTAATTGGGAGTGCAGCGCTACTGGGAAGGGAGATAAAGGGTACCAGGATCAATAACTGATGATAAATGTAGACTGATATGATCAATATTTATTGAGCTACACATACAGAAGTCTGTCTCTCAGTATGGCGTCGGGCCGACCGTGTGGTTCGCGCTAAACCCAACACGCCAGACGTCTCGGTATGGAGCTGTAGAGGTTCCTAATGGTGCCCTGTGATAATCCATCCCATGCAGCTTGAACATCCTCACACAGTTCCTGCAGATGGTGCGGTAGGGGTGGAGGTGGAGGACACCAGGTCTTCTGGAAGCGTGACAACAAACCGTTCGTCTTTGTGCTGACCACGGTGCCTCCACACACGGATTCGTTGGGCGTCTCCACCAAGACTAAAGCGGGACTCGTCACTGAAGATGACCCGCTGCCATTCTGAGTCGCTCCATGACAGTCTGGTACGACACCACTGCAGTCTTTGGTGACGGTGACGTGGTAAGAGCAGTTGGTGTAACGGTCTCCATGTATGTAGTCCTGCCTCGTCCAGCCGTCTGCCAACAGTGCTGGCACTCACAGGATGACTCGTGGAGGACACCACTGCTCACCTCTGCCATCATGGCTGTTGGGTCAGTCAGGTAGGAACTGTAGTCGGTGTTACTATGGTGATGTTATATGTGTCTGTAACCCAGTAATGTAACACCTTATGGTTTCCAAAGTCCGAACTCACATTTACTAAGTTACTAAGCCTGCGTTCACACCAGCAGCAACGTCAGCGACAGAGCAGTCATTCATTTCCAGTGAAAGCTGGGCATTTCTGGCTGCCGGAGGAATCACGAACGTCGGCGCTGAGACAACAGTGGGCAAAGTTGAACTTTATGCAAATTAGGAGCAAAGCAATGCACGGAATGCAAGGCCACTGTTTTGATGCCTTGCTGCCTTTGCTGTCTAATAAGTCAGTGCTTTCAAACACCGTGTTTCCATTGTGGCCGTGCTCATCTGTTCTGTTGCATAAGCGCTGAGACAGAGTGTTATGAGATGGGTAGGGCGGTGAAGAATGCCTCTACACTGCCTTCAGTGATGGCTGAGCAGAGGAACCTCAGCAGACAGCCTTACCTACGGGGATTAGAATCGGAGGAGTGCTGTAGGAGTGTGCAGCATGTACATGTGTCATTGTCTGTATTGAAAATGGTATACCACATACGACTCGTGTACTAATCACCGGATGGTGTTCTACTCCAGTCAGAGTTTCTAGTATACAGATGGAGCTATCTTCATGGTGTACTGTATCCCATTATGCACCGTGGCATCACAAACTCTCAGCCTGAAAATGGCGGCGGGTAACACTGGGGGCCCAAACACAGCCCACTCCGAGTATAAATACGTGTAAACTTTAAAACTTTTTGGGAATGTCTTTGAAGGGTTACGAAGAGTTCCGTATGTGCACCCGTTTCCTGTCTATCACTGCCAGTCTTAATGAAGAGGGCTTGTAATAATTAAGCGCGTCCGATTGTGTTTTCAAGATTCACATTTCAAGCCCAGCGAATGCCAGCAACACGCTGATTAAAGGAGGGGGAGCGGAGGGCTCAATTAAACGCTCACAGCATGCTGACGACTTTCTCTACTCTACTGCACATTGATTGTTCAGATCTGCAAGTCATTGTATTAGACCAAGGCATGGTAGGGGAGCTGATTCCATTATGGGCTGTGGAAGCCAGTTATTGTCTATTTGAGCAGGAATACGTCGATATATGTCATCATTTTTAATCACAGTGGTGGAAAATAAAAGCTCTACCAATTAGGACATTGCTGTATGGCATTCTGAATCTTCACCAACACCCACGCTGCAGTTTTACACCATCGCCTCACATGTAGGCATCAGAAATGGAATGTAATTGGCTGTATTCAGTCCAGATACAGAGGAGTGTTCAGACATGAGCATCACACAGTCTCAACATTCAAGGCTGTACACTCATCATCAGAATACCTGCACAAAGAGTTCCACCCAGACGAAATGTGACGTAAGCAAGGATGGACGTTATGGCTGTACCTGACTGACCCAACATCCACAATTACGAACAGTCAGCGAGCAGTGGTGTCCTCCATGAGTCATCCTGTTAGTGCAGCACCATTGGCAGACAGCTGCACCACGCAGGACTACATGCACACAGACCGTTACCACGACTGTCCTTAACACCACGTCACCGTCACCAAAGACTGCAGTGGTGTCGTACCAGACTGCCATGGAGTGACTCAGAATGGCAGCGGGTCATCTTCAGTGACGAGTCCCGCTTTAGTCTTGGTGGAGACGCCCAACGAATCCGTGTGTGGAGGCACCGTGGTCAGCACCGAGATGAACGGTTTGTTGCCACACGTCCAGAAGACCTAGTGTCCGTCCACCTCCACCCCTACCGCACCATCTGCAGGAACTGTGTGAGGATGTTCAAGCTGCATGGGATGGGTTATCACAGGACTCCATTAGAAACCTCTACAGCTCCATACCGAGACGTCTGGCATGTTGGGTTAGCAAACACGGCGGCCCGACGCCATACTGAGAGTACTGTATATACCTGACTGTAAACATGATGTAAAATCAAACAGGGCTCTTTGAACAGAACAGCCTTCTTTCTTTGTTCTAAGGTCCAGTTCAGACACTCATGAAGAGGACAGGGGTTGGAATGGGCACTCTAAACAGTCTGTGGTCTGTGTGTTGTGGCACATTCCACCCGTAACCTACTTTAAAAAGTAGTTTGACTGGCGCCACAGAGGCTTTTCTGCCAGCTCTGACTGAATTGGATAGCCATTGTTGCCCTTGGACTTCAATGAGCCATTGATGTCCAGCACCCTGTTGACACTTTGTGTTTTTTTCCGTCCTACTCACCAACCATATCTGTCCACGAGCTCCCTGCAAGCCTTGCTGTCTTGGAGATGCTGCAACCCATTCATTTGGAACCGTGTGAGGATGTTCAAGCTGCATGGGATGCATTATCACAGGACACCATTAGGAACCTCTACAGCTCCATACCGAGACGTCTGGCATGTTGCATTGCCCTGCACCATACTGAGAGACAGACTTCTGTATGTGTAGCTCAATAAATATTGATCATATCAGTCTAAATTTATCATCAGTTATTGATCCTGGTCACCTTTATCCTCCTTCCCAACAGCACCGCACTTCCACACCTCCTTCTGGTGAACTTGGTGAAAATAAGAGTGACTGACTCAAATTCTAGGGGGTTATAGGACTATGCTTCCTCTCCAACGGCGCATGACTTTATATTCGAGTCATAGGGAAGACGGAGATAACTACGTTCACTATCTAATCTCTGAAACACTGTAGGTCGACAAAAAAAGAACGAAGACACGGGTCAGTTGAGCGTAACGTACCCTTTTCAACGAGCCCTGCGGGGGTGAGAACCCCCAGCTCTGAAAGCAATCTACACCTCCGTGGTATCTTGCACCAAGATATTCCCAGCAGATTCTTTAGGTCGTGTAATTTGCAGGGTGAAACCACAGATCAGACTTGTAGATCCAGAACATACCACAGATGTCCGATCAAATGGAGATCTGGGTACTTTGGAGGCTAGAGCAGCACACTCCTCAAACAGTGCGTGGAGAGTAGCAGAGGCCACTGCCATCAAGGAAAACCATCGAAGCGTTGTACCATATCCACGTTGAGTTGGCTGGCACATATCAAATTAACGTCTGCATGAGTCCTGCATCCAAGTTTCCCAGGAGACCCAGTGCCCAGGGCTTCACACTCAGTCTGTTGGCTTGTCTGCTGCCTATAGTGCACCCTGGTGCCATCAAGCACACACACACACACTTACACACACGCACACACACACACACACACACACACACACACACACACAAGCTTGCACACTAACACACATTTCTGATGCATATATAATACTATATATATATGGATGGTTATATAGTGGTATATATCGGCACTTCATACCTACAGTTGTGTAATGCATTGCATTCCTCCTGGTTTAGGTGTACCTGCTGTATCAGCATCTGCTAGAAGGGTAGGCACTGTGCACCAGGTGGTCAGCTTTTACCAGCAGACATGATTCACCACTATGCAAGAATTCGCTTTTGGGCCATTCTGATCTGCTATAGTAATTATTGTATACGTGTGTGTGTGTTTGTGTGTGTGTACGTGTTTGTGTGTGTGTACGTGTTTGTGTGTGTGTGTGTGAGTGAGTTTGTGTGTGCTTGAGTGTGTGTATGTGTGTGTGTGAGTGAGTTTGTGTGTGTGTTTGTGTGTGTGAGTGTGAGTGTGTGTGCTTGAGTGTGTGTGTGTGTGTGTGTGTGAGTGTGAGTGTGAGTGTGTGTGTGTGTGCTTGAGTGTGTGTGTGTGTGTGTGTGTGAGTGAGTTTGTGTGTGTGTGTGTGTACGTGTGTTTGTGTGTGTGCGTGAGTGTGTGTGAGTGCGTGAGTGTGCGTGTGTGTTTGTGTGTGTTTGTGTGTGTGTGTGTGTGTGTGTGTGCGTGTGAGTGTGTGTGCGTGTGAGTGTGTGTGTGCGTGTGAGTGTGTGTGTGCGTGAGTGTGTGTGTGTGTGTGTTTGTGTGTGTGAGTGTGTGAGTGTGTGTGTGTGTGTGAGTGAGTGTGTTTGAGTGTGTGTGCGTGAGTGAGTGTGTGTGTGTGAGTGTGTGTGTGTGAGTGAGTGTGTGTATGTGTGTGTGTGTGTGTGTGTGTGTGTGTGTGTGTGTGCGTGTGTGTGCGTGTGTAGCATCTTATTATCTGTGACTTCTAAGGGTTAAACCACACAGAGCATAAGTGAAATAGCTTTGGATGTCCTAACACACACACACACACACACACACACACACACACACACCCCACCTCCTTGCTCCTGTCAGCATGGTGGCGGAATTAGGAGGTGAAAGGTCATGGCTGTCTTGAAAATACCGTGCCGCCGGACCCAGTGCATTTCTCTGACCTGCCTGCATTCAGTGACCTTTCTAAGAATACAGGCCAGCACTGGCGGAGACAGAGCATGTGTAGTGAAATTTTACACCATCTCTCCTCAGTCACACCGTAACACGCTGATAAATTGAGGCTGCCATTGTGCCATCCATCACTGTCTCTTTTCTCCCTCTCTCGCACTGTCCTCTCTCTCTCTCTCTCTCTCTCTCTCTCTCTCTCTCTCTCTCTCTCTCTCTCTCGTCTCACATACATTTTGCACCCACTTTTCACATACTTCAAACACCTCCACATAAAGCCCAGGCTATTCTTAAAGACGGCCACATGCACGTCCACATAGTGTCCATACACCTGACCAATCTGGGCGAAAAAAAAAGAGTGCAGGGAAAGAAAGACAAACATCCCTCCATCTATATCTGTAGCACTGAGCCATACTATACCACAAATACACTCATCATGCTATGCTGTTGGGAAGGAAGATAAAGGTGACCAGGATCAATAACTGATGATAAATTTAGACTGATATGATCAATATTTATTGAGCTACACATACAGAAGTCTGTCTCTCAGTATGGCGTCGGGCCGCCGTGTTTGCTAACCCAACACGCCAGACGTCTCGGTATGGAGCTGTAGAGGTTCCTAATGGAGTCCTGTGATAATCCATCCCATGCAGCTTGAACATCCTCACACAGTTCCTGCAGATTTCAAGTTCGAGTTTCAAGTTTCAGGTTTATTTATCATTTGCACAACATCTCAGGACATTTATAGATTGGAATGCTTGCGGTGAGATTTAGGTAGACACTCTACAGCAGGACAACATTATATACATACTAAACATATTAAAAAAAAGAGATATAAAAGAGATAAATAAATTCAGAATACACAAAATATACACAACATACAGAATATACAGAGACAGGGGTCTGTAGAAATTCTGATATGTAAATTTATTAGACAAGGATAGTCTAAGAGAGAGGAGCTATAATATAAATATGTATATTTATGTCTATTCCTGTTGTTTAAAGTGACTCAGAGATGTTGTCCATAGCGGTGATATGCAAGAGTATTAATAATAATAATAAAGTGCAGTGGGGTTGGTGGTATTGGTGGTGTTGGTGGTGTTAGTGGCATTGGTGGGGTTGGTGGTATTCTTGGGGTTGGTGTTATTGATGGTGTTGGTGGTACTGGTGGTGTTGGTGGTATTTATGGTATTGGTGGGGTTGGTGGTATTGGTGGTGTTGGTGGTGTTAGTGGCATTGGTGGGGTTGGTGGTATTCTTGGGGTTGGTGGTATTGATGGTGTTGGTGGTAGTGGTGGTGTTGGTGGTATTGGTGATATTGATGGTGTTGGTGGGGTTGGTGGTGTTGGTGGTATTAATGGTATTGGTGGTGTTGGTGGGGTTGGTGGTATTGGTGGTATTGGTGGGGTTGGTGGTGTTAGTGGCATTGGTGGGGTTGGCGGTATTGGTGGTGTTGGTGGTGTTGATGGTGTTGGTGGGGTTGGTGGTATGGATGGTGTTGGTGGTACTGGTGGTGTTGGTGGTATTGGTGGGGTTGGTGGTGTTAGTGGCATTGGTGGGGTTGGCGGTATTGATGGTGTTGGTGGTGTTGATGGTGTTGGTGGGGTTGGTGGTATGGATGGTGTTGGTGGTACTGGTGGTGTTGGTGGTATTGGTGAAGGCTCACAGCTTGTTCAGGAACCTGATGGCTTGTGGGTAAAACTGTTCAGTAGCCGGTTTGTTCTGGCCTGGATGGTGCGGTACCTCCTGCCTGATGACAGTAGGGTGAACAGGCCGTGTGCTGGGGGGCTACTTCTAGATGGTGCGGTATTGCTGGAGGTGGAGTGACACCAGGTTTTCTGGACGTGTGGCAACACACTGTCCATCTTGGCGCTGACCATAGTGTCTCCACTGAAAATGACCCACTGCCCACTCCATGACAGTCTGGCACGACACCAGTCATCGTAACGTTCTGCCTGCATGTAGACCTGCGTGGTTAAGCCGTCCAACGATGGTGCTGCACTAACAGAATGACTCCTGATGCTGGTCCTTCACACTGCTGGTGCGTGCCTTCTCCTATCCACTGCCACCAACACCACATACATGCTATGGTAGTATCCGCATGACCAGTCGATAAGACCATCCCGCTTCCCGGGGCCCTACGAAGCGACCCCTCTCCACCTCTTCCAACTGCTGAAATGGCTTTCGAACCCTTCTCTGAGAAGAAGTATACTTCACTACCAAAGGATGCTACCGACACAACAGCACGATTCAGCAGGACGACCTTATACAGTCAGTCAGGTACAGCGATAAGGACCGTCCTTGCTTACGTCCCATGCGTGGCCGAGCGTGAGACTTGATTCGTTGGCATGTCTCATGATGTCAAACCTGTCAAACATCTCACGCCACCAAGACAGCTCACTGTTCTGGGTATCTATCACACTTCACCACATTGTCCTTGTTTCACACATATACCGACTCCACAGAGCTGCTCCGGAGTGTAAAGAGACACTCGGGGGTTTTATATATTTCAGCAGGGATAAACAGTGATGAGAAATGACTGAACACCTTATATAGTGTATTAAAGATGGAAAAGACAGAGCGTATTCCGGATGGTTGAAAATTACTTATGTTAATACGTAACGTCTGGGGAAGTTTGACGGCATGGCGGAAATAAATTGTTCTTTCAAAATTGATTTCTGGGAATAAAAAGCAAACCTCTCTGCAAATCGTGCCGGTTTCTTTTATGTTTTTAAGGGATTACCTGAGATGTTAGCCTGTCAGGAGGAAAACTCTTTACCAGCTCTTCTGAACACTGTGATTACTTTGCTAATTATTTTCACTCTGGAGATGGAGTCAGACATTTAACGGCCAGCAGGCCTGAACACAGCTTTTCTCGTATTGACTAAACTGGCTCAGGATAGACATACAGTAGTAATGTGGTTATAGTGAAAACGATTAGATGTGGAATAGTGGTTCATCACATGTGGATTTTTAACTTTTTGTACTTGCCGTTTAAGTAGTCAAAGTAACCTGTTTATTTTAATAATTCATTAATATTCAATTTATCACCAGCGTGTCCAGTAAAAGCAACAGCGGTTGTATGTTGTAACCAGTGCAATAAAACGCCTCTCTCCATTTTTGTTGATTTTTACTTTTATGCATCATTTAAACAGAACACACTGTTTACACTGTGTGTAAATCTCAGGATTAATGGACTAACAGAAATCGCCCAAAACGGTTTGGGAAAAAGTCTGGTTCCATTGACTTACATTAACGTTAGATGAGGTTTTTGTCCTCTACTGTAAAGTTGCCATGTAGTACAGTTACAAAGACGTATGCCTAGTAGTATGACGCATTATAATGGCTTTATAGATCTTTATGCTTGTACTTATAATGCATTATGAATGCATGATTCATACAAAGTGCTATGGGAAAAATATATACGTTATAATGCCTTATGCCACTTTGTGCTATGAAGCGTTATACTGTTCTGACGATACAGTTTGTGTGTGATCATGAATGTTGCACAAAGTATTATAAAGTATTATGTCTGGTATTATAAAGCATTTATAAAGGCTTTATAGATCTTTATGCATGCACTTATGATGCATCACAGATACCTGATTCATAGAAAGTCTTGCCAGTTCATTTTTCCAATTACATTTTGCCGCATGCCATTTGCCGTTCATGTGGGCGGGAAAAGAAACTAATGCATATAAACATGAAGCAAACAGATTTAGTATTGACCTTGATGGTATTGTCACTAGGCCACATTTTGAGATTACTGCGATTTGGTCCAGGTCCAAAGAAGTTCTTTTCAATATGAACACGAGCGCTTACTTTACCATCTGCCCTTTCTTTTAAGGCGATTAAAGTGATTTTATGGTTTTTCCTTCAGCTCCTGCTTAAAAGCTACGACGTTCGGGAAAAAGTGTTTAACCCTCTTGAAAGTCAGCGGTTCTCCGGATTACAAATGAGACTTTCCGATTTTGCCCATGAGCATTTCTATTGTGGAGTCAAACATTAAATTTTCAAAGCCAATAAGTTTTTTTTTGTTTAAAATATTATGAAATGTGCTGCTTGCATAAGTAGGCCTATTTAAGTCCCTGTGCTCTGGAAGCTCCCAGTGAAAAACAATTCCCTAACAAGGACACGGTTGCCTCTTAATTGAGCCAAATTGGTTTCTACCTGTGAACCATTAAAGTAACTGCCACATTTTGGAGTGAAATAAAAATCAGCCTGTTTAAGGATCATCATGCATACTGTGAGCCCGGCGGAAAGGTGCGGGAAGGAGGAGTAGAAAGCATGCTGCGGAAGCGAGATATGTTCTCAAGGAAATGCATAAATTAGGAAAATAACAACCGATTGTTTTGGACCTCCCAGCGAGCACTGCTGGATTAATGAGGACTCCAATGGTTTTTCCAATTGTGCAGATGGTAAGATGTAAACATCCGGAGTCGTCAGATGTGAAGTGCTTCGTTCTAAACCAGGGTGAGGAGCCGAGGGCCAGAGTCCAGCAGGGTTTGGTGATTTAGCTGCCCTGGCACATCAACCAAACCTGGCAACTTGCTGACGAGTTGAATCTGGTATATATGAACCGGTGAAGGAATCCATCCCCTCCAAGACTGGAGCTTCCCAAAATTACACAGCCCCAATTGTTCATAGTGGTGGTGGTGGGCTCCAGATATCTGAAGGACTTCCAACAGTAGTTGCTCCACTAAAGACATCAAGATTGGTTCAATAGTCATTACACATTTAACTTCATATTTAACTAGAACAGTGAAAAATGAATGAGGGAAGAAGGAGGGATGAATAAACGACACAGAGGTGTGGGGTTGGTATGGCTGTGGACTGGAATCTGGGGGCCAGCCCTGAGTGGGTATGTGCAGTTTGATGGCTCTTGGTCAAAGAAAGCAGCCGGGCTTTATAGGAGAAACAAGGGATGGAGAAAAGAGATAAACAGATGAGTGCGGATCAGAGTAACATTGAATCTGGGGTTTGCCCTGAGGGCAGAAGTAATAGATAGGCGTGAAGGTTTCCACCGTAAACATTTAAAAAATAAAAAGGGTTTCCAAAAACTGTAGGTCATTTCAAACAGCTGCTCACAAGTACACCATTCGCATTGAGGCCAGACATTCCGGGGTTGGAATGGTGTTGATTATTTCTGTTTGGATTTGGCATGGACTGGATATGCTTCTGGATGTGGGCCACATCAGTGTTGGGCCGAATTTGGTGGATGCCTTCCCTGGCACAATTCTTAGAGTTTTGAGAGTTCCCTGTAGATTGGGATTTTAGCCATCGAGGCCAGACATTCCGGAGTTGGAACGGTGCTGATCATTTGTGTTTGGATTTGGCATGGACTGGATACGTTTCTGGATTTGGGCCACATCAATGTTGGGCCGAATTTGGTGGATGCCTTCTCTGGCACAATTTCGAGAATTTTGAGAGTTCCCTGTAGACTGGGATTTTAGCCATTGAGGCCAGACATTCCGGAGTTGGAATGGTTTTGATCATTTGTCTTTAGATTTGGCATGGAGTGGATATGTTGGGCCGAATTTGGTGGATGCCTTCCCTGGCACAATTTCAGGAAGAGTTTCCTGTAGACTGGGATTTTAGTCACTGAGGCGAGACATTCCAGAGTTGGAATGGTGTTGATCATTAGAAAATCTAATTTGAACAAGACTATTAAAAAAAAAAATCTAATAAATGACACTCATATTAATTCTATATTTGATCTAGGCTGGTCTGCACTGTTATGCTTTTCTTTAGATTTTTTATTTTTTTTTGCTAAAAGTAATTTAATATCTGTAATAAAATAACAAATTTCTCCTCACAAACAGAAAACAATGCCGATCTATACAACAGAACCTCGCTTTAAATTAATGGAGAAGAATGATGAAGAATGATTTACCATGTGTGCATTTTAGAAATTAATGTCCAGTACACTGAAATGAATCCATATGCAATGCTACAGCCGTCCAGCTATAGACTACTGATGAAGGGTATAGCGCAGAGCAGAGCACGATGACGATGTTTCCTCTTTGAGAGTTTTTCCTAGTGGCACACTGCTTCCCCACTGGCTTATCCAGCGACATGTACTCTGGAATTATCTCTGCAGCACTGATCCATTTCAGAGGCTGTCCCGGTGTGGCAAATATACACTCTCACACATTCACACACAAATGCCTGAAGGCTGTTTACTCAAGCCACACCAACCAAGTAGAAAGCCTTTCCCTGTATTGTGCTCACCTTCAATTCCCACAGCTTTACCAGGGCCTCGTTGCCCAATGCCTCTGTCGATACTGCGCCTGAGGCCAAAAGCGCACAGTGTCACGCTCCCTGCTCGGGTGAAGTCTACTGCCGAGGCTTCCCGGGGAACTGAGGGCTTGTGTTTTGAGAAATGCAACGTGACAAATGAAGAGAAGCAGCATAATGCCAAAGAGACCGCTTACTAGAGCTCGATACAGCTCGAGAGGCTCTTAAGGAACACTTAGGCATCCATATGACGTTGGGAACACTTTTCCATAAGTACCTGACAGCTCTGATAGGTTATTGATTACCCATAATTAACCTACTACATCAACTATTCACTGAGTTACTACACTTAAGTACTCGGTGAGTCACTGAGCACACCGATCTTTGAATTTGTCATTACTGAACATCAGCGATAAACCATGACCACCAGTGCTCTTTCTCTCCTCTCAGTCTATGAATCCCGTCACTCACACGCTGTATGTATAGCCCCATCATCCTCATGCAGCGCCATCTGCAGGAGCCTGAAAATACTACCACCTTAAACACACAAGGTGGCTAAGTTTTTGTCCAGTGAGCTTTTTTATAAACACCTATCGTGGGTCAGGTGGCAGGAGCAGGAGCAGTCAGAATGAAACCTATGCCACTGGCTTTGACCTTAGCCCAGCCACTTGAGATTTAATATCTAGAACTAGATGTGTTCTAAGACAGCTAGTGTCGGCTGTGATAAAGTCTCAGCACTGAGTAGAACCTCATAGTGCTTTCTGACCTCCAGTTTGAATCAGATCTGAAAAGGCTTGGTGTGGAGCACATGTTTGCCCAGTATTTCACGGTTCTGGTGACAGACTCATTTCAGATCCCATGACCAAACTGATAGATGCTTAGTTCCGATGGCCGTTTAATGGCAGCATAAAACATTGGACTCGCGTCGTGAGGCTGCTCTTTGCATCTTGGTGTTATTGAATTATGGAGGGTTTACTGATGTTCCAAGCACAGATCTCTTTAAAGCTGGAGGGACAAACATGAATAGACCCGTTTAACCCCATGCGGTATATAAAATCACACACTTGCTTTCGAAACCCAGTGCATTACAGCTGTTTTGATTGGTGCATGGGAAACCGTATTTAATCAGCTATCGTGGTGGGTCATTGTATGCCATTAGAGCCCATTGTTGCAGGAGTAGTTCTTGAGAACATGGAACAATGTTATTGATGAATTAATTATTGCATGCCGTGTATCAGATATTAATCGGTTTGCCCAGAGAGGAGTATGTTTACTCTTCTGGATTATGAGCGGTGCTTAGGCAATGTGTGACTGACAGCATTGAAGCACTGAAGCTATTAGGCTTTCTGGGTTTATTTAACTACAGGCACTGAACAGCTTGGTGGAAAAAATCTAATCCAGGAAACTTCCAACTCGGCCCAGGTGCAGAGGATCTGCCAAAAGATGCCTGATGTCCAAAAGTGATGCTAGCAGATGCTAGCAAACTCAGTAGTCAACCAAATAGCCGAATGTTGAACTTGTCGGTGTAGCTTAGGATATTTAAAATAAGAGCACTGATCTGGGATTAGACTATCTTCCTGCTGGTCACTGTCGCATCCTTCAGGTGGTTAACCGTGACTATTAGAGATTGGTCTTCAAATAAACCCATCTCTCATAATAACTCAATAATGCTGGTTTTATGCAAAGCTGATTTGCACGGTGAACACTGAACATTTGTTTGGCTTCCAGAAGGCCTAGCGTGAACTTCTCTAAATTGATCCTGACTAATGGGACTCAAACAGTGGTTGGTTAATGCTTCTGTGACTTGTTGCCCCTGTGATTCAATGAATCTTGGTCTTTTCTTCAGCTCTTGAAGTGAACAAATTGGAGAGCTTGTGTAGCTACATCTACCTGAATACCGTACAGAAAACTACTTTAGAATTGCTCTGCATTTCAGGAATTAAATCTTTTTTTTATACAAATTTGACTTTTTCAATCATCTTTTTTTTTAGATTCCATATTTGCTGCGTTTTTTAGCATACAGTTTATAACAAATGCAGTTTAAAACATATTCATAATAAATTCCAAAATATTCCACTGTAGCAGGCTGTACTATTTGCTCTTCCTGACTCTTCAGCAGTCGATATGTTTTCCTCTGTGGCGTGTCCTTACCACAGCAGCACCATGTACAGGCCTTATGTTTCTGTAAAGGACCCTTCTACTGTAGTTAATGTAAAATTTGAACTGCTGATAAAATCGATGACAATATTCGAAGTTGTGCACCAAATGCACCCATAGCTGTGGAAGCACCCGAATACGGAATACTGGAATGATGAACTGATGCTCAAAATGAGCACTTCATACTTCACTGACTGTCACACGTTGATGTAATTGACGGATTTGACTGACAGACGAAAGGAGACCATGGGCCGTTTCCAAACAGCCATAGAATCTCCCTAAGGATCTCTCTTCCCTGTTAGTTGTTTCTCGTCTTCCTCCCTTCTTCCACTAATCAAAGACGAGTAATTGGATCATTTCTCAGGGCCTCGGCTCTATCTGAAAGCTGGGTCTGCCCCATTCATCAAACTAATGGAGGAAGGAGTGATTGGAAAATATCGTAGAGGCTTTGATCATGTTTTCTTCTCCTGTCCCGTTACTCAGTGGAGGAATGTGAGGCATGCAGGTGTAATCAACTTAATTTGGGCCCAAAATGCTGCATTTAACGAGACCATTGTCTGTGACGTGCTCAGTACTGTCGTCCTCTAAGAAGAAGGCATGACGTGTGCTGTGATTTATTTCCAGGACAGATTTAATTACCTAAAGAGCTGCACTTACATTTTTGTTATACAGGAAATTAGGCAGCTGCTAAAAAGGTTGCGGTGGAACATGTGACGTAAGCCAGGTGGGCCTTGTTGGTCGTGCTGTGGCGCATGCTTTCCATTCTGATTTGCGCTGTTGTGTTGGTAGAGTCCTTTGCTGGGGAAGCATGTCTCAGAGAAGGGTCCGAAAGCAATTTGAGCAGGTGGAAGATTTGGCGAGGGGTCACATCATAGAGCCCCAGGAAATGGGTTGGCAGCAGGGCAGAGAAGAAGGCACACACCAGCGACATGAAGGATCTGGGAGACCTACAGTACTGACGAATTGTCCGATATGCACAGAGTGACCCAACAGGTTGACCCAACCCGACCACGACTGCACACATTCAGTGAGCAATATCGCCCTCATGAGTCATCCTGTTAGTGCTGGACGGCTGCATGACACAGCACACAGCCCGTTACAACGACTGCCCTAACACCACGTCACCAAAGACTGCAGTGGTGTCGTACCAGACTGTCATGGAGTGACTCAGAATGGCAGCCGGTCATCCTTAGGGGCGAGTCATGCTTTTGTCTTGGTGGAGATGACCAATGCATCAGTGTGTGGAGGCACCGTGGTCAGTACCATGGTAAACGGTTTGTTGTCATGCACTACATGTCCAGAAGGCCTGGTGTCCCTCCACCTCCACCCCTACCGCACCATCTGCAGGAACTGTGTGAGGATGTTCAAGCTGCATGGGATGGATTATCACAGGACTCCATTAGGAACCTCTACAGCTCCATACCGAGACATCTGGCATGTTGCGTTAGTGAGCCATACTGAGAGACAGACTTCTGTATGTGTAGCTTACATGTGGAAGCAATGGTATCACACCCACAGTCACACAGTGAGACACAACACTGAAATACAAACCAAAGGATCTCTGTGATTTGCACGCTGACCTGCGAAAGAGACGCCCCAAACAACAGTGCGAATAACAAAACCGCATGAAGTGAAAAGCTGGAGAGCCTGTATGCTAATTTAGTGTCACTGGAGCCCCAAAGACACTTGGAGGCACACTCTCACCAGCACAACATCCAGCTGAAATGAAAGAGAACACAATATGGCCGCCTCGTTGACTCACGGTGACTTGCCAAGCAAACCAGAGACAGCCGCTTTGATAAGCCAATACAAACTCATAAACTGCCGAAGCCCCGAAGTGCCTGTAAAGCCCTGTGCCAGTCTAGTCTTGCCTGTAAAGGACTGAGGCAGGAGCACACCTCGTATAACTAATGGATTGTTTAAAGGCCGAGACCTACGGACTGAATAAGCAGAACTAGCTGGACTTGAATGGAACGAAAGAATGCAGATGTGACTTGTGACTGGACAGCCTCGCTGTTAAACATGGTTTCCCATCATCATGCAGCTCCATCAGTACCATGGGGGAAGGAAACGATTCTAGTGCTGTGGTAAGTGAAAACAAATGGACCATGAGAATAATGACTCCTCAGTGGTCACCTCTCAAGACCTGGGCTAATCCAATTAGATCAACAGCAGCCAAGCTCCTGGGGAAGGTTATTATAAAGAGGAGCTGGTATAGTGGAGTGGCTAGTACTGTAGTCAAGCTCGTAAGTTCGGGTCAAGGCCAAGTAGTTTGTACACCCATCATATATATATATATATATATATATATATATATATATATATATATATATATATATATATATATATATATATATATATAGTTAAGTCACATCACTGTACTGTTATTTGATTTTTCCTTTTCTCCCGTTTCATCGCCGACTAACTCGTCCCGCAGCTTTCGAGATATTGACTCCATTCCAACTCCAGATTGTCCAGTATGATACGCTGATGTGGGCTTGTATACAGCTTTTTGATCGGATGTTCAGATTCTGAGTAGGAAGGATTTTTTTCCCCTTAGAGAATAAATAGGATCGAAAAACACATGCCTATCTAACCCACTTCCGCTCGACCTAGAGACACCAAATCGAATACACTGGCCCAGGGCACAACCCCGAGCAGGAATTCAGTGTTTGATTGACCCGCACTTGTTCGTTTCTCCTTTTTGTTTTGCATCCCTCGTTCCTCCCATAGAGTACCAGTCATTTTTGGACCCCTCTAAAGCCGGCTGTTTCTTTTGGCCTAGAAACACAAAACTTCACATACACACTAAGGGCAGGTCCCCAGGCGCTAATCCACAGCCATACTGACCCGCACTCCTCTATCTGTCGTTTATTTATCCCTCGTTCCTCCCATAGAGTCCAAGTCATTTTCGACCCAAACCAAACACGGCTGTTTCCTTCGCCCGAGAGCCACAAAACTTCACGTACTCACTAAGGGCAGGCCCAAAAACACTAATCCACAGTCATACTGACCCGCACTCGTTTACTCATCCGTCGTTCCTCACTGAGCAAGCTGCGCAACCATCCCGCGTTTCCTTCAGGAAATGCACTTTTCTAGTTATTATTATTATTATTATGGCCACAACCTAATATCCATAGTAACGGCCATGTGCAGCACAGACAGGCTGGGAGTGGCTCAGTAAGGTCCTGGTCGGTTGTCACAGGTATCTGGAGCCATGCTGACTGCTTTGCATCCCACAGCTGCTGGAGGGTACATGGGGGTCCATATAGCAAACATGGTGATCAGGGTGATCACAGATTCTTAGTGGGATCAGGGGGCCAGAGTACTACATGGAAGTCTTGGTCGTACTCTTCTAACAGTGTTAGACATTTCTAGCCATGTGGCATTGTCTTGCTGGAAGATTCCATCTGCCCCAGGGGGGACAGTCAAGCATATATGAGTGTACATGATCATAATCAGGATGGGTTGATACCCGAATCAGTTGGGGGTGATTTCCACATGGAGTGGATTCTCTGAGTGGGCCCAGAGAATGCCACGAAAATGTGACTCCACTGTGTGTATTTCCAGGTATGAATGTTAAGAACCTATATGCACTCGTTTAGCTGAATCGCAGTGTTTAACACTACATTCGCCTACATCTGTAACATAAATGGGTTATAATGAACTGTGGATAAAAATGAGCAGTAGCGGCTCCCCCTTGTGGAGAACCATCCACCTGCTACATTTAAATGAAAGTAAGTTAATAAGTCACATTATCGCTATCAAGCACATCAACCGAGAGACAACCAGCTCAACACTATGATAATTGGAGTCTTGTAGAATGAGATGCCAGTATAAACCCTTTTTCGACCAACATGGAATGTGTTACATTTGGGTTCGTGAACCTAATGTTGAATCAGTCTGTGCTTTTCCACCAACAGTAATATATATAGTAGAAAAAGTATTTGCTCATCTGCATTATGGGAATTTCGGACCATTCTTCCAGAAGCACATTTGTGAGATCAGACACTGATGTTGGACGAGAAGGCCTGGCTCTCAGTCTCTGCTCTAATTCATCCCAAAGGTGTTCTATTGGGTTGAGGTCAGGACTCTGTGCAGGGCAGTCCAGTTCCTCCACACCAGACTCGCTTTGCTTTGTGCACTGGTGGTCTACCACTTTGTGGCTGAGTTGCTGTCAGTCCCAATCTCTTCCACTTTGTTATAACACCACAGACAGTGGACTTTCACGACTGGACATCCTTTCGCATTCCATTCTGGAATTCACTAAGCTTCTGAGAGCCACCCATTCTTTCACTAATGTCTGTAGGAGCAGTCTGCATGCCTAGGTGCTTGGGTTTATACACCTGTGGCCATGGAAGTGATTAAAACACCACTTGATCATCACCACTGGATGGGGGAGTGAATACTTTTGGCAGTGTGGTGTATATTAGTGTATATACTGTCCCACCAGCAGTACCCTATCTCTGTCTTGTTGCCATGGTGTTCACAGCAATGCAAACTCATTTTACACACACGAGAACGGAGCTTCCGTCCACCTCCAAAACAAATGACCCTAGAAACAGGATCATGAATTGCAGCCAGCACCGCATGTCATGCCTACTGAATGACCGTAAGGGTACAAACAGCAAGCGGTCTGGCATATAAGCCTCAGTCATTTCCAGCATCGTTTTCGTGCATGCAGTGCTTCCTCCCAAACCTGAGCTGAATTTGATAAAGCATATAACTTGGCCGCACGCTAAGCCGTCAAAGCAGCAGCAATCAGTCAAAGCCGAGACTTTTTTTGCGCACAACTGAACAACGGATCTTCACTGAGCCTCAATCATTGCTGCTGCTCAATCTTGGCACCATTTTTCTTCCACTTGGCTTGGGGAAATATCAGTTTGCAGCCGAAGCTGTACAATCTGTGCAGTCTTTGAACGCTCTCTGTTGAGATGTTTGGCAGACTAGCTGCTCCTTTGGTGACCATTTTGATCGGAAATGAAAGTTAAATGTTGTTCATATGACGTGGAATGATATTGTGTCTTCCTTAGAGACATCATTTGGATTTGAGATAGTGGGGTTTATTGATCTGAGGGGATACAACAGAGGATAATAGAGGAAGAAGATAATGAGGCCCATGTCTTGCCAACTTGTTTGTCAATAATCTGGGGTGGGACGGCGGTACAATGGGTAGGGCTGGCAACTCACAGCCATGATCGCAGACGTTCAGCGAGCAGTGATGCCCTCCTGTTAGTGCCAGCACCGTTGGCAGACGGCTGCACGTTGCAGGACGACTGCCCTTTACACCGTGTCACAGTCGCCATAGAATCCAATGGTGCCAGACTGTCATGGCGTGACTCCGAATGGCAGCGGGTCATCAGCAGTGACGATGCCTCCTTTCGTCTTGGTGGAGACGACCAGTGAATCTATGTGTGGGTCTAGTGGGGTCAGAGGGTCCGGTGTCACTCCACCTCCACCCTTACCGCAACACCTGCACTGACTCTGTGAGGATGTTCAAGCTGCATGGGATGGATTATCACAGGACACCATTAGGAACCTCTACAGCTCCATACCGAGACGTCTGGCATGTCTGAGCTATATAAGATAACCTGAAATGTATTGGCATTATATTTTTGACATGCATAAGACGATGGACTGACCTCCATTGATGCACTCCTACCACTCCATAACTGAAATACACCCACTAGGCATACCTGCAGTTGAGCAGCCACTTGGGATGGCAGCCCAGCCAGCTAGTTGGATGGGCTACCACAGATTGTAGTGGGTAATTGAGTTGTAATTACATCAATTGATGGGATTAAATGTTTTGAATTGCCTCCTGCCCAACTCCAGGCCTATGGGCAAACCTGGCTTATTGACATGCTTGGCTGGGAGGACATGTGTTCCACCTAAGAGAGCGAGGAGGTGGAATAAGAAATAAGGCAGGGATGGAGGATTAGTTCGTTTGCCTCCCAGTCCCCATTAGCACCTGTTGCTGATCCACAGCCACTTGCCTGTGTCACCGAGGGTGAATTTCACCTAGCGCTATTGCCTTCCTGTCACACACCTCCCGGTCGCTGGCTGTAAGCTCTGTTTGTTTGTTTGTGTTTGGGTATGTAAGAAAGAGAGGGAGGCGGAGCAGAGCTGGTAGGAATAAACTCTATGTGACCGCTGCATCAGGCAGTGCAACCATGGGAAATGATAATCATGCTCTCCAGAGACCCCATCGCAAAGGGAACCGGAGAAAGAGGAGTGGAAGGAGGTTATAACCTGTCAGGAACGCCTCTGACGGAGCTTTTTGGTTGATAGTGGTGCCCCTTCCCTGTCTTGAGACATACACAAGCGTGCATTAGGTGTGCATAGAGTGTGTAGTGTTGTATGTCATTTAGTGCTGCTTGGCTTCACTAAACTCTACTTAAACTCCAACACTTTCAAAACCACATACTTTCATCGGTACGCAAGTGTTGCGTTTGGCATTCCTCAGATTTTGTGACCTAGAAGTCTTTCGGTAGATGGTTCCTGGGTGATGTAATCGACTAAGCATTTGTCCTGTTATGGGAAGTCCATGAGTTCAACCCTTTGGCAGTGCCTAGCTTAGCTTTCTCCTCCAAGTTTGTTAAGCCGTTCACAAAAAAAAAAATACTGTCACACAAGGGGGTAGACGAGGAGGCTGGCAAAACTCGGGAATAAAGCAAACCAATGGAACAAGAAACAGGATGACAAACTAACAAACAAGGATTGAAACATACAGCAAGAAACCAAACGAACATCCAACATGGAACCAAATGCCACGCCAAAACACAGGGGACCACAAGCAGTATAAATGAACACAGAATAACAAGGAACACATGGGAAGGGGCGGGGCTACAAACATGGGACCTGGAGGGCGGCGACAGGAGGATCACATGACCAAAACAAAAGCACATGGAGCATGACAAGGAGCACATGGACAGGGACAGGCGGACAGATAGACAGACAGATGTAACAAATACAGTATATAACATTGTGCAATGTGCAACAAGCCTGATATTATCCTAGGAAAAAGACACAATTTTGCACAAGTAGATGCACCTAGATGGAATCAACCGACAGGGGTGGGTAGGTTTGGCATCGTGAGACATAATAATAAAAATAAAAATAATCACTTATCTACTTAACACTTATCTATACTGCAACACAGAGAAACATAAAGAATTGCTTTAGAATTTATATTATTAAGACCTCCAATAAATCATTATGTGGTTGACTGACATGATGTTGAGTAATGTAAAAGTCATATGTAACAATCATAACTGAACATTTTATTGAAACTGCATTGTGAGTGTACAGTGTACAGAAAAATGTTCATTTGTTAGTTTCTAAAATCTTAGCTTCTAAAATGTTCAGAGAGGTCTTTTACACCAACACGGTGCCAGTGTCCAAATTTGGAACAGTTCTGCACTGTTCTACCTCAAAAAACCTGGCTCGGGACCATAGAGAGGATGGGAGCCGTTATCCATGATGGTCTGCAGCATAGACAGCGTCCTCCTCTCAGACACTGCCATCAGCGAGTCCAGCTCCACACCCACAACATCACTGGCTTTGCGGATCAGTTTATTAAGTCGGTTGGCGTCTGCCACCCTCAGCCTGCTGCCCCAGCATGCAACAGCGTATGGGATGGCACTCGCCACCACAGACTCGTAGAAGCTCCTTAGCATAGTCCTGCAGATGTTGAAGGATCTCAGACGCCTCAGACAGGGGTCACCTGTGCTTTGTCCCTCCTCAGGTCCACCACCAGCTCTTTTGTCTTTGTCACGTTGAGCTGCAGATGGTTCAGCTCACACCACGCAACAAAGTCGTTCACCGTGGCCCGTTCAACTCACTGGTCTGGAGCTGGAACCTCATCTAGAAAGTAGCAACAGGCTGTGGCCCTGCGTCCCCATCAAAACTGTTGATGGCGCCATTTTCCAAAGAACAGGAGAGTGAGTGCAAAATGACCCGTCAGAGGCCCGCTAAAGAAGGAACATGTTCCGCCATGTTGTTTTTAAGCCTTGTCCCCCATCTTCTGTTTCCGGACTAAGGACCACCCATATCTAGATACGTAATCATTCACCTTGCAAAGCAGTGGAACCGAGGGCCTGTTCTTAACAGAGGTTTAAGACACCCTGGGAACCAGCACCAACTCCAGGAATCACCGATACAAGGAGCCAAACCACCAAACTGTCTAGGGTCCAATTAACATATCCTGACCCTGGCTGACATATACACACGGCTCCTACACATCAGATTTGATTTGAGACGTAACCCTAAATAACGGTGTGTGCCTAAATCTAATTGGACCCACTGAGAGACCAACTCACCTGTAGTCCAAGTGTCCAAATCACCATGAAAAGGTGAGGGGACAGCTCAAGCCATGAGCCCAGGGTCGGTCAGCTCAAGTCATATTCATGGTAGCATTCGGGTTTTTGTAGGGTGATGGAAGGGTGTCCACAGAAGGGAGGAGCGAGAGTGGGAGAACCAAGGAGAGAGCAACCCCTCCCCAGAAGAGTCCAAGGTCCAGCGTTTAAAGTCCCACCACATGCCACCGCTGCCCCAGCTGACCCATATCCGGCCGAGCGCAGTTTATAAAAGGCCAAAGTGATCGGCGCCCCCTTGTGGTCCAACATCAGGACCTGTAAAAGGTTGGAAAGAGATTTCTGGCGAACTGATGTTGAAGGGGCATTGGTGCTATTAACAGGTTACCACCAACAGTTTGGACATCCGTTCACACCTTGGTTGCCTGGGATACCAGGCTTCTTCTCCTAGCCTGAACCACAACACAACCAGGGGATAAAGACTGGGGGAAAATCCAAACAAAAAAGATGAAGATTAGAGCAAATTTCAGGCTGTTTTTCCACAACAGCTATGTGCCTAAACTGCATGCTGGCATAAACTGCAGGCCTCCATTTGAAAAAGGTAAAAGATTATAAATGACAAAGACCATTTGTAGGCTTTTGAATCCTATTGTGCACCTTTCAAATAGAACGGCTCGGAATACCCATTTAAATAATTGTCCAAATCACTGTTTATCTTTGGGTGCTGTTCTCTGTGAAGTCTGTGGTTATCTCTATTCAAAGAGCAGCGTGGGTGATTGAAATGATGAGGAGACTCGCAGCTCCTCAATATAAGCTGGGTCCACATTATCCTTACTCGGATGCCGTAATGGCACTCGCAGGTTACCAGGCTCAGCGGCAACCAAATAATACCTTGCGCTTCCCAACATACACAGTATTGACGTCATTGCTTGTCTGCCTCAACACACTTATTGTCATCCACAACAGGATTGAGGAATCAGGTGCAGATTTATTACGCCAAAACCACAAAATCTTTCCAAAAAACCAAACAAGAATGTTGCCAATACAAAATCCAAAACTCAAAAACTGTAAACCAAAGCAAAGAATCAAAACCAGAGAAGAAATCCATACATATGACCGTTCGGAATTGTAAGACATGCCAAAACATGGAGTACATAAATACAAAATGGCCATTCATTACAATCAATTACAAACAATTCAGGAGAGAGTGACCTCTGTGGGCAAGGAGGGGAAGAGCAGCAGTAGATGTGACGCATATGAACTTGAGGGACATCCCCTTCTTAATCCACAGGGTAGGATGTAGGCCCACCCTTTGCAGCTTTCCATAAGGTTTAGGAATGTGTTCATGGGAATGTCTGACCAGTCTTCCAGAAGCACATTTGTGAAGTCACTGATGTTGGACGAGGCCTGGCGTGTCGGTGCCGAGTTGAGGTGAGTCTGTGCAGGCCAGTCAAAACTCGCTCACCCATGTCTTGCTCTGTGCACTGGTGTGCGGTCATGTTGGAACAGGAAGGGGCCGTCCTCAAACTGGTCCCACAAAGTTGGGAGGATGGAATGGTCCAGAGTCTCTTGGTCTGCTGAAGCATTAAGAGTTCCTCTTACTGGAACTAAGGGGCGGAGCCCAACTCCTGAACACCACCCCCACACCATAATCCCCTCTCCACCAAACTGTATGGCACAGTGCAGTCAGACGAATACTGTTCTCCTGGCAACCACCAAACCCAGACTCGATTGACCCTCCAGAGAGTTGACCTCTGTGCCTCAGCATCCGCTGACCCCGCTCTGTCATTGTACATGGCCTACCACTTCCTGGCTGAGCTGCTGTCGTTCCCAATCACTCCCACTGTGTTATAATTCCACTGTGGAATATATAGTAGGGAGAACATTTCCTGATTGGACTGCCTATCCCGGTACCATGCTGGAATCCACTGATCTCCTGAGAGCGATCCATTCTCTCACTAATGTCTGTCGGAGCAGCCTGCATGACTAGGTGCTTGGTTTTTTTCCACCTGTGGCCATGGAAGTGACGGGAACACCTGAATTGAATGATTTGAATACGGGAGTGAATATTTTTGGCAGTATTTGTTTTTTTGCATGCGGTAATGACCAATAAAATGTGTAATGAGGGGAAAAAGCATGCCTCAGAAGTAATGTCTTCGTTTATTTCCCTCCTGCACTGTTCATTGGTGGCATGGAACGTGATCTCTCGGGTTACGTTATGTAGAGGATTGCTTAAAAGAAAAAAAACATGATACGATTTTATTAAACCTTGATTTGAATTTAGAATACACAGGGGAGGAGCCCTCGTGGTATAACTGTGTAGTGTAATAAGGTGTCCCATGAGGTAGTAGCACTGTAGGGCAGCATTACGGGAGAACTCTCCAGATGACTGGACTAATAAAGCCTCTATGACTCTATGAGCTAACTGTTGTTGCTAAGACGTTTCGAGACCATTGCAGTGATATCCCAATTGGATGCCCAATGATAGCTCAATTGGATGCCAAGGTGTTGCTAGGCCATTGCAATTGCATCCTAGGTGATTGCTAAAGTCTTGCTTGGTCACTATGGTTACTATGTTATGGCAGATGGTAGTTACGGTGTTGCAAGACCATTGCAATGGTATTCATTTTGGTCTTGTCAAGCCAAATTAAATAAAGAGCCCAAAAACATCATTAAAACTATCAATAAACCAACAGACGGAAGTCGTCCAGACTCAGAGGAAGCTTTTGGAAATCTAAACTTGCTAAGCAAATCAACTGGGCTGAGCTTTAGAGCATCTTCTAGCATGTTGCAGCTCATCGGAGCACAATAACTCAAACCACGTTTCCAATTTCAGCTAAAGCCCAGAACACCTGAAGCATAATCCGGTCATTAGATCAGGTTGGCTGGAGTCCGCTGTTCCAGGTGGGCATAGATGTGGTGTGTGGTTTATTCATAAGGCCAGATGCAGTTCATATGGAAAAAACGATGGTAGTGTAAACCACCCAACTTTACCCAGCCATACGACATACAGCAGGAAGCATAAGAATGAAGTTGTAGAGGAGTAGAGGAGTAGAGGAGTTGTAGAGGACGTATAGTGCTCTGTAATCTTATGAAGTCTGAAATTGTTGATTCTTATTTTTACCCAGTTACGAGACTCTAAATGTCTCTGGCTCTCCAGATGGACCTCCGCCACAGAACAGCATCTCAGCAAGGCCGTCTAGAGTACATTAAATTCCAAAATCCTGGGGGCTGTATCTGTAGTTCCCTAACGGCTAGTTTGTAGGCCAAGTCACATTCTACTGAACTGTGAAGTTTGACCTTGTGACAGATTTTTCAAGTTGGAGTTGTAAAAAGGCTTGTTGCAGAACATTATTATTAGCCAATTGACTCAACCTTAAATTTCATATCCACAACTTCTGTCAAAACTCGAAAGTCATGCAACCCCGAACCTGGGTGTGCCATATCAACTTTCGCCGAAGCTAATTCTAAAAGAAGATGGCATCGATGGCATTCGGTCTGCAATTATAAGAGAGAGAGATGGAGGAGAGCATTGAGCAATACATTCCTGGCAGCTGTCAGACCTGCCAGCCATAGTTTATATGCTCTCTATGCAACAAGAAAAGTGGAAATGCCCAGCAAATGACGCAGAGACATCTTTTCGGGAACACCGTGTTGACGAAGCCAGTTGCTCTTTATATTGTGTGAGCACTTCATGAAGAACGGCCCCGGCAGAAATGGTCCAAAACGACTTGGGAGAAAATGTTGTTCCATAAATGTTAATTAAAGTGAGGAACAGCCTTTCCTTCTTGTCTGAAATCTCCATTACAGAGATAAAAGGCCAGCTATGCCAGGAACAGTGTGGTAAATCAGCAGCTAAAGCCATCCTGCACCGCACAAGCTGTTCTCCTAGTCTGGGTACCAGCATCGTAATGCTTTACTTTACCAAGTCCACCTTAAAACCCTCCGGAGTGGAGCTGTACAGGAGGATGGAGCAGCTTCCTTACCCTGCAGTGGAGCTGATAGACAACAAGGTTTATTACTAAGCAGGTTTGGAGCGATTCTATTGGTCGGTCCATCATGAATATTCACTAACCTGAAAGGAGAACTAGAGCTTTTACACTGTGCAGAAAAAGAGATCAAAGTTTTTACACCACTAAATATATATTAGAGGTGGAGATATGGAGGAGTACCATACTGTGTACATCAGAAGAATATGTCCTAAAGGTCTGGTGTCACTCCACCTCCACCCCTACCGCACCATCTGCAGGAACTGTGTGAGGATGTTCAAGCTGAATGGGATGGATTATCACAGGACTCCATCAGGAACCTCTACAGCTCCATACCGAGACGTCTGGCGTGTTGGGTTAGCGAACACGGCGGCCCGACGCCATACTGAGAGACAGACTTCTGTATGTGTAGCTCAATAAATATTGATCATATCAGTCTAAATTTATCATCAGTTATTGATCCTGGTCACCTTTATCTTCCTTCCCAACAGCACCGCAATCCCACACCTCCCTCTGGGTGCAGCT
This sequence comes from Prochilodus magdalenae, assembly GCA_024036415.1. Lineage (NCBI taxonomy): Eukaryota > Metazoa > Chordata > Actinopteri > Characiformes > Prochilodontidae > Prochilodus > Prochilodus magdalenae. Next base: position 155,768 of record JAMWET010007756.1, read on the forward strand.
ACTCTTTTGATGATGAGTGTAAGCATCAGGCATACACACCAAGTGTAAAGCAGGATGAGGATTATAAAATGAATGTACACATTATAATGGGAGTTTTTTTGACAACATCATTGGGCATACTCCTGGGGGGTGCACATACCCCAATTTAGGAACCCTGGTATTAAGCCATCTAGTAAACTAAAAGACATGAGCAAAGCATAAAAACGAGATTTCCAACAGGCTATAGTTAGGAGGGATGAGGACGAAATTGGCTATTACGGCTATGCAACGAATAGCTGCAATTTGTACCTCGCTGCTGAAATTCTGAGCGCAGGACATTTGAAATGCAAATCCCCGCATGCCCCCTGAAACTTTTGTTCTGAATCGAGCACTAGAATAGTGATGCAACGATCTTGACATTTCCTTTCTACCCTCCTGTAAGGCCAGAAAGTGGTCACTGTTTTCCTGCTCTTGACATTCATACTGTACCGCTGGGGAGGCTTGACGAGTCGCCAGCGCTGATGCATGGTTTATCATGCCCTGCACTAATTAAGCTAAACCATGCCAACTTTGGCACCCTGCATTAGTAAACATTTGCTTTGTAGCACTATTAATCCAGAGGCCGCGGTGTCTGCTGTGTGTCTACTGTGAAATTAGAGCTGTGAGGGTTGAAATCCAGATGTGAAAGACATGTTTCTAATATTGGGCTGTTGTGCTGTTCTCAAATCCCTTCCCGTCTGGGAATTCGAACATGTGCGCTGACATTTAAGCTCAAGTGTTCTACGATATATTTCTCTCCCAGAAATGGAGAGCGGTCTGTGGTGCCAGGGCTTGGCTTAAATGTTCAGGCCTGTTTTTGATACATCTCTGCTGCAGCTGTTATGAATTATGAATTGTTAAAGTTTGGGGAAAACGATTTACTGATCTTTCTGTCATTGGCCTGACAAAAGCTTCTTCGGAAAGGTAACCTAAAAGGGACCCACTAGGTTCTTTCCTTTCTTTATATGTGTTCGGTAGCTTCTTGTGATTGGTCTGCAAAGCCCAAAGTACATGCCAGATGAGGTAACCACTTTACCTGGCTGCTTGTAGTCCCAGCCCTTTTTCTCTGTTACAAGGTGACATCATCATGTAACACAATTCTTACTGCCCGCCTACCGGAAAGCTTGCCACAGCAGAGTTAGGCTAAGGAGAGAGGGGTTTACATTATGGGACAAATATAAATCTTTAGCTCTGTTTTAGTAGACCCCAATAATAAGTCTATGAAGACTGACAATGAGGTAACACTTGGTAACACTCTCTATATGAATACCATGTCTAGAAGAATCTATAAACCCATGAATAACATGTTATAATGCATTCATAATAAATGCCGTGGGGTATTAGCAAAACTATCAACCAAGAATACTGCTAGAAATTCTGTATGTGAAAAAAGTTGAGTGACAGGATCATATTATGGGTTATTATTATATGGGATATTGTTTTCCATGTTTCAGTATGGTGTTATTTAGATGGTTAGTGAATCTAGGCTGATGTATTATTAGCAGTTTGGATGTTTAAGTGAAGGAAAAAAGACAGAACCAAGTTTTGGCAGATACTCAAGGTTGTGGTATGGCTATGGACATCGTAAAGTGGTTTTGTGTTGCCCCGTGTGCCAACAGTAAAGATAGATGGAGGACTCATTGGTAAAGGTCTTTAATGTTCCAGCATGACTGTCTACAAAGAACAGTCCATAAAGTCATGGTTTGATGAGTTTGGTGCGATGGAACTCCAGTGGCCCCCACAGAGCCTTATCCTCAACTCCTCTGAACACCTTTAGGATGAACTGGAACATCAAATGCAGGTCAGATCTTCATCCTCTATAAGTATCGGGCTGTACAAAGACTCTTTTGACTGAACAAAGCCTTCCCAGCCGAGTAGAAGCCGTTTCTACCTGCCCATGTTTTTGTCTAATGGGATATCTAACAAGCCCATATAGGTGTGGCGGTCTGTCCTCATACATTTGGCCACATAAGCAATAAGGCCTGTCCTTGCTATGTCACATGCGTCTTCGAGCAAGAAACTTGAATCCATGGCACGTCTCATGATGCCAAACCTACCCACCAAGTTTTACTCCAGTCGGTTGATTCGTTCTGGGAGCGGCTGTTTGTGCATGTATACGTTTGATGATGAGTGTTCTTAAACGAGACAGTTCTGGTAAAAGTAACTTTCACAGTTAGCCTTCGCCTCCTTCTAGCTGCTCCCGCACCGTCGCCAGATCTCACCGGGGGTCTGAATGAATTCCTGCTTTGAACAGGGAGGCAGGGAGGCAGGGAGGCAGCCCGTACTGATAAAGCATAATGATAAGGATGAACTCTGGCTGTGTCTCAGGTCAATAGAGCTTAACTAACCACCTCTCTCTGTCTCGTTCTTTGTCTCTCATTCTCTCTGTCTGTCATTCATGATTTGGAACAACCTTCAGTCCCTAAAATGTCAGCTATCCAAATATAGCTCGGATTTTATAGACGCTGCTGTGAAACCAGCATAGCGAACCTTTTTGTGAATGGTGTTTGTGCTAGCTAGCAGTGCTAATCGGAAGGACAGACTCTGTAGGTGGGTTTATAGATCCAACCTTTCCTGAGACACCACTTACACCCAGATTCCAGTTTTGTGAACCTCCAAGTAAGGACTGCTCGACTCCAAGTCCAGTTTACAGGGGCGTGGGACGTTTGCCCCCTCTCCAACAACACACGGCTTTTACTGTAGTCCTTAGGAGACCGGAGGCAACTACATTCAGTTCCTTATCTTAAACGCTCTGTAGATCAGCCGAGGAGTGTTATAACATAGCCACTGTACAGTGGAGCCTGGTGTGCCCTTCTCAATGGATCTTCAAGACACCTGGGCACCTCACATGTCCTCTCTGATTGACCCATGTTATTAGTGTCCTCATTACACGGTCAATGACTAGTCGACGCCAAGCTTAAAGTGTCAGTAGTACAGTTAAGGAGCTTACTAGTCAGCCAGTCGGTATAACTCTTATTCTGACAGCTGAAACAGTAGTTAAATTAGGTACATGATGCAGCCAATCAGATGTTTCAGGACCCAAAGATGGATTCAGACCATCCATGGTGCATACCTGTAAACAAATACTGAGGGAGCTATGTACAAAGCCTTTATAGATCAGTAATAAGTATGTAATAATATGGTAATATCATGGTAACAAGTTGTACTAAGCTAATAACTGCTTGATTATTTAGTTTTATTGTTTTATAAAGTAATTAAGATAATCCTTACAATGCTAACAGGTTATTAACACAGTGATGTAAAGTAACGGTGGCACTAGCCTAAGTATAACATGCTAATTGTTAAGTTGCACCATTCCAAAAACCAAAGATTCGGGTGCTAAAGCAGCCGAGCGTGTAAATCTCTTACCTCTGAACAAGGTTTAATACACTGCAAATGATGCATGTGTAATGAGAGTGACAGGAAGTTAAAGTAGTGCAGAATATTCTGGAAAGGCCATTATGACTTCTACAGCCGTTCACATTGCACCTCCTGCCATCATGCACTGCCAGAGGCCCCTAGTGGACCAGGCGGTGTGGACAGTTCCAACTAGCAGCTGGACTTATTAAAAAGCATAAGCAATATTTTAATACTGACTTTTCCACACACTGGGTAATAAAGCAGATTATGTGACTAGCACACTGTGCTGTTCTGGTTTCTTCACATCTCGTAGGTAAACCTGGTTCCACCAGGTGAGTCAAAAATCAAACTTTATTTATTCTAAATAACTCCAAGGCTGGGCTCTAACTTTGAATCGGAAGAATCCCTGGGGTTTGACTTTGGCCAGGCTCTGTATCGGTCGTGTGGATACTTCCATAGCACGCTGTTGGTGGCAGTGAATAGAAGAAGACATGCACCAGCGACACGAAGGATCTGGGAGACCTACAGGAACCACCTAAAGTGACGGATTGTCTGCCATGCACTGACTGACCCAACAACTATGGTTGCTGACACTCAGCGAGCAGTGGTGTCCTCCATGATTCATCCTGTTAGTGCAGCACCATCGGCAGACGGCTGCACCACGCAGGACTACATGCACACAGGCCGTTACCACGACTGTCCTTAACACCACGTCACCGTCACCAAAGACTGCAGTGGTGTCGTACCAGACTGTCATGGAGTGACTCAGAATGGCAGCGGGTCATCTTCAGTGACGAGTCCCGCTTTAGTCTTGGTGGAGACGCCCAACGAATCCGTGTGTGGAGGCACCGTGGTCAGCACCGAGATGAACGGTTCGTTACCACACGTCCAGAAGGCCTGGTGTCCCTCCACCTCCACCTCTACCGCACCATCTGCAGTAACTGTGTGAGGATGTTCAAGCTGCATGGGATGGGTTATCACAGGACACCATTAGGAACCTCTACAGCTCCATACCGAGACGTCTGGCGTGTTGGGTTAGCAAACATGGCGGCCCGACGCCATACTGAGAGACCGACTTCTGTATGTGTAGCTCAATAAATATTGATCATATCAGTCTAAATTTATCATCAGTTATTGATCCTGGACACCTTCATCTCAGTTGCAAATGCAGCCCATAAAACATTAACCATGTTTACCATCAGATGTCCAGTTTTGGCGTTCCTTGGTGTCCTGTTGTGGTCTTTTGGTCAAGTAAACCGAACCCCATCTGAGCGGTATTTTCTGCTCGTTGGTTCCAGCGCACAGACGTTCATTTCAAAGCTGTATTCCTCACACCCATGGTGAAGTCCAGGAGAGTTTGATTTGCTCTCCTGCTTTATTTTTAGGCAGCATCCAAAGATTGATTTTCCCCCAAGTGAACCATGAAGAACATTTTCCAAATGCATTCATATTTTCTTTTCCAAAAGCATCTACACACCAGGCCCTGAATTCATTCAGATTCAAGCCGATGCTTGCTGTTATAAATATGTAATAAATATCTCATAAATTATGGATAAACATAGCCAAGGTTATCGATTCGGTCGTGTTTTATCCAGCCATTGGCTTGCTGCGATTGCTGGGCATCCAAAGCACAGCTAGGCTAGAAACAGGGGTGGGTGTGGGCAGACCAGGTGAGTTTACCGTACAGTCATTAGCAGAGGGGGTGAGTTTGTGCCTACTGTGAATATTTGATGATGATGGTTCAGAGGGGATGGAGTTAGTCAAGGATAGCCTAAACATGAAACCCGAGGTTCGGCCCAGGCAGGGAGTCGTACGGGTTGCCTCTGGAAGCTGACTGGTATATAGACGTCTCCCGATGATTTGTTTGGTGCTCTAGGGGTGGTGAAGCGTGATATCTAACTTCCTGGAATAGGAATGTAACCCAACAAGCACAACAGCATATTAAAACCTATGGTGTGTTATTATGCATGTAATATATAGCCAACAGCCACTTTATTAGGTACACCCTTTTATCTGCACTCACGGTCCATTATATCAGCTCCACCCAACCATATAGGATCACTCTGCAGGTATGCAAGTAGATCTGGTCTTCCGAGTCTGGTTTTGATCATTGAAGAAGAGTGTATAACAAAGTACACAGAGAAACAGATGGACTACAGTCTGTAACTGTAGCAGATGCAGCCAGGTGCACCCAGAAGGAGGTGTGGGAGGGCGGTGCTGTTGGGAAGGAGGATAAAGGTGACCAGGATCAATAACTGATGATAAATTTAGACTGATATGATCAATATTTACTGAGCTACACATACAGAAGTCTGTCTCAGTATGGCGTCGGGCCGCCGTGTTTGCTAACCCAACACGCCAGACGTCTCGGTATGGAGCTGTAGAGGTTCCTAATGTTGTCCTGTGATAATCCATCCCATGCAGCTTGAACATCCTCACACAGTTCCTGCAGATGGTGCGGTAGGGGTGGAGGTGGAGGGACACCAGGTCTTCTGGACGTGTGACAACAAACCGTTCATCTTGGTGCTGACCACGGTGCCTCCACACACGGATTCGTTGGGCGTCTCCACCAAGACTAAAGCACTGAAGAAGATCGGCTGCCATTCTGAGTCACTCCATGACAGTCTGGTACGACACCACTGCAGTCTTTAGTGACGGTGATGTGGTGTTAGCAACCGTCGTCTGCCAGTGGTGCTGGGGCAAACAGGAGGACTCATGGAGGACACCACTGCTCGCTGAATGCCTGCAGTCGTGGCTGGTGGATCTGTCAGGTACAGCGCTATGGCCTGTACTCACTTCTGGTCATTCTGTATATTGATTACTGTGGCTAGGTTTGTGTTATAGATGCCATGAGCCCTGGTTCCTGTGACCAGCACAAGTTATGACAGAGCACTGCAGTTCCCCTTTAAAGCGTGACCGCCTTTTCCTCTGAAGGTGTGACATCGCTGTACGATGAGATCTGTTCAAGATGTTGCCTGTTGCCCCTGCTGCGCGGCGTGGCATTTGGTTTTGGCTGAAAGTCCGAAGCCCCCTACTTCTTATGCGGAGCGCTCGGCCAGGATCAAGGTTACTATAGCAACTACAGTATATTTAGCTTAACAAGGGCTGTCTGTAAATTAGACAGAGGGGTCTTTGTGTACGAGTCTGTCTGCACGCTCGCTGGAACTATGCTAAACGAACTCCTCTTGTTCTTAACGTAGGCGCTGAAGGTTGACGGCGGTAGAGAGGGTATCGGGGTTTTGACTCAAGAGCACGGTGCGAGACACAGATCATGAAAGCTGCCCAGGAGTCCTCAAGCCAAAAGCCGCAGTGAATCAATCCTCATTCACCGCCAGCATGATTGCCTTTCACACATATTGACAGGAGAGGTACAGCAGCAGGACGAGATGAAAGCGAGAGAGAAAAGGTAGATGGCAAACAGAGGGAACTTGTTTGTAGCCCCCGCGAAACAGCGGCGGATTAGAACAGCGAGAACTGGCGTGCACTTCTGCTCGATGGGCTCAGTCATTTATACGGGGTTGGGTGGACTCATGAACTGCAGCCCGTATCATCAGACATGTAGGCTTATGCATAGAGAGCCCAGGACAGCTCTGTAAGATCACCGTTACACTCTGCATGTGTTCTAGGAACAGTCTAATTTGATTGGTAGGGTCTAATTAGGGTCTAATTTTCACCCTGGGGATATCTAGGTGCCCAAATAGCTGCACCCAGAATGCATCACCCATCAGGAATCCCATCAGGAGGGAAAGTTGGTGGGTAAGTTTGACATCATGAGACATGTGAGTGATTCAGGCTCGGCCGTGCAGGTGACGTAAGCAAGGCCGGGCCTTATCCCGGTACCTGGCTGACCCGACACTCAGCTAGCCAGAGTTAGCTGAGCTAGTGCCAGCATGATGCAGGACTACATGCGTGCAGAGCATTAAGACGACTGCCCCTAACACCACCAAAGACTGCAGTGGTGTCGTGCCAGACTGTCATGGAGTGACTCGGAATGGCAGCGGGTCATCTTCAGTGTTGAGTCCCGCTTTAGTCCTGGTGGAGACATGAATCTGTGTGGGGAGGCACCTTCTAGTAGTCATTAAAATTCCCTGTTTCCCAATTTTACTTCTATTTAACTTCTGTCATGAATTTCCATCATACAGCATGATGCCAGAGTCTTGCTGAATGTACATGGCATATATGATGGACGGAAACAGACTATTAGCTTTAGTCTCACAGCAAACGCCTGCACACTCCATCAACTGTTCTGAGAGGGCAACACACACTGTGTTAACTTATTGGATAACACTAATTCAGCATTTCCACTCCATCAGTAAACCAGCTTTTCAAAGATTTCAGAGTTTTAGTAAGTTATTCGTTGCTCCATTTCGAGTCTTGCTAATGCATGTGTTCCTTCATACACACAAATGCACAATAACTAAATAATTTATTCAGTGTTATTCAGTATATCGGCTGTGAAGTGTCACTGCATCATAAACGTTAGTTATAAGTAAAGACTAATATATATATATATATATATATATATATATATATACAGGGATTGGACAATGAAACTGAAACACCTGTCATTTTAGTGTGGGAGGTCTCATGGCTAAATTGGACCAGCCTGGTGGCCAGTCTTCATTAACTGCACATTGCACCAGTAAGAGCAGAGTGTGAAGGTTCAGTTAGCAGGTAAGAGCACAGTTCTGCTCAAAATACTGCAATGCACACAGCATTATGGGACATACCAGAGTTCAAAAGAGGACAAACTGTTGGTGCACGTCTTGCTGGCGCATCTGTGACCAAGACAGCAAGTCTTTGTGATGTATCAAGAGCCACAGTATCCAGGGTAATGTCAGCATACCACCAAGAAGGACGAACCTCCACCAGCATCACGTAGTGACCTGGCCACTATCCTGCAAGAAGACTGGCTTAAACTCCCTCTGACCACTGTGCAGGACGCAGTATATGTCATTCCCAAGACCAACTGACGCTGTATTGGCCGCAGAAGTAGGCCCTACACCATACTAATAAATGATTGTGGTCTAAAACCAGGTGTTTCAGTTTCATTGTCCAACCCCTGTATATATATATATATATATATATATATATATATATATATATATATATATATATATATGTATATATATATATATATCTGAATATGAAATTGTATATATATATATATATATAATTGTTGCTGTCCAAAGAAAAACAAGTATCTCCAAAACAGCAATTTTACAGAAGAGATCAAAACATCATTCAATTGTAATGTAAGTCAATGGAACCAGACGTCTTTTCAAGCTCTTTTGGGCCATTTCTGATGGTCCAGTCATTATGCAATTCTCATACTGTGTACACAGTATGTGCTGTTTTCAAATGATGCATAAAAGTTAAAATGGACAGAGACGATATATATATATATACACACACTCATACATAAAGGTCAAAATACCTTTATGTGCTGGGTGTTATAAATACACATGCCCTTTGCTTAAGATTAAGCTCAGCATTTTCAGCTCCACTCATACCGGTTTCAGGGAGGTGCCTGTATGATTATGTGGTTGGCTAATGGAATAACATGGCGATTAAATGTACTAAAAACATCAAATGTCAGAATATTCATACCCCCAATATCATTTGGTGCACCGCTGGAGGTGCACACACCTGAGTTCGGTTACCACTGGTGTAGAGGTATATGGCATGCATTGTAAGGCAAAATACGGCCATTAATATATGTCTATGTAAGACTGTAATGAAACAACGAATAACAAAATGATCTTTAATGGGCCATGGGTTGGTAGCCTTACAGCTCGAACCAGTTCTAGAACTATGCAACCAAAATGCTAACAGCACGCCGCAACTTACCAACACCAAAGACAGTGCACACAACATACAGTATTTATATACAGCATATATATATATATATGTATATATATGATACATAAAGGTCAAACTACCTCTTTAAGGTAGTAACTGGATGTTATAAATGTACCACTAACTCATCACTCATGCATACAGACTGCAACACTCTCCAGAAGTCTGCTGAAGATTAGGCCCAGCATTTCAAGTTCAGCTCATACCAGTTTCAGTGAGGTGTCTGTAGAACTGTGTGGTTGGCTAATGGAACAGGATGGAGATAAACCAACGCCCCCGCGTCGGTCGGTGTCCCTGGGGGTACATGAACCACAGTTTGGTAACCACTGGTGCAGAAGGATATGCAAAGCATTGTACGCCAACATATGGCTCTAATTAAATTCATAAATATGTCCATAACCTTTTTTACCAATTTCATCACAAGATACCCAAATATAAATAAACAAATCTTAACAACATGTGTAGTGGTAGTTAGTGGGAATTTGAGATTTGAGTAAGTGAGCTATATGTGAGGTGTAAACAATGCATCACCAGCACTGTATAGAAGTCAAGCAGTTCCTCTACACTCAGCCATTTCTTTATAACTCAATAACTGACATATGCAGAAACCATGGCATGGCTTCAGCAGTGTTTGTGGGATTAACCCATAAGAGCCCAGACCCGTTTCCCCTTAAGGGAAAATAATGAAGAGTCAGTTATAAGATCATAAAAGATCTAGGGTTAGGGTTAGGGTTAGGGTTAGTCTTATTGTGACAAAGAGGTCACATGACGTCTTCTGTAAGTATTATAGGGTCATAATACCGGTAGCATATGTCACAACAACAACGATTTCATAACCGGTATTCCATCATGGTGTTGTAAAAATGGTGTCAGAATGGGCTATAGAATATGGGTATATGTGATATAGAATATGAGTGTATGTAATATAGAATATGGGTATATGTGATATAGAATATGAGTGTATGTAATATAGAATATGGGTATATGTGATATAGAATATGGGCTTATGTGATATAGATATGGGTATATGTAATATAGAATATGGGTATGTGTAATATAGAATATGGGTATATGTTATATAGATATGGGTATATGTAATATAGATATGGGTATATGTAATATAGAATATGGGTATGTGTAATATAGAATATGGGTATATGTGATATAGAATATGGGTATATGTAATATAGAATATGGGTATATGTAATATAGAATATGGGTATGTGTAATATAGAATATGGGTATATGTGATATAGAATATGGGTATATATAATATAGATATGGGTATATGTAATATGGGTATGTGTAATATAGAATATGGGAATGTGTAATATAGAATATGGGTATATGTAATATAGAATATGGGTATATGTGATATAGAATATGGGTATATGTGATATAGAATATGGGTATATGAACATTAGAGCTCTTAAATGGGTCGGAACCTTATAGGTATAAAACCCAGACTGTAAAATGAGCTGGTTTTGTCTCTAACTGCACTAACCAATCACATCGCCATTTTCTAAATGAGGTCATATGTTAACCAGCTGTCATGTGACTGCATCCAGGATGTTGGGTATAGGTCACTCAGGGACTGCGTGTGTTCAGGTGGAGGGTAAAGCTGTATAAAGAACCTTACAGACTTTATAAAGGCTTGTGACACATACGCCACTGTGGGCTCTAATGGGTTAAAACCCTGATTGCTAATATTGTAACTTAATAAAGTCATACTAGTAAAGCTAGAGAGAAAGAGAGAGAGAGGGAGAGAGAGAATGAGAGTTTTAAATAGCTCCTATACATATTTCCCAGTGCTTTGGGTGCGTGTGTTTTATGAAATCAGGCTCTATTGCTGTTTACTGTGGAATCTTGCATCAGCTGCACTCAGACAAGTGAATATAAAAATAGTCAAAATGCCACAGAAAAGCAAATCGGCAAAACTCTTTGAGCTCAGAGGCGCATTAATTATTCAAATCATCTACAAACATTTACATTCCGCTTTAACCACTTGCAGGCCGTGAGGTAATCACGGGTCGTCCTTATAGGCCGGTCTGAACCGGGTGCTTCTGTTCCGTTCGGCTTGTTTCTCATTGCGGTGGCAAATAAAAATTCAATCAACTAATAGTGAGGAACGCTATTTGCTTGGGTCTGTAAGCAGTAATAGCAAATCTTTATGACACCGTTGCCTGGAAATCGGCCTGTAATTACTGGTCAGCCAGGGGCCAGTGGCTTTCTCAAGGCAACGTTCACCACTACATTCAGTTCAATGGCCCATTTACAGACTTCAGCGCTTGAGTGGGAGGCCATTTGAATCATTTCTACATAAGTGGGGTTTTTTGGGGTCTGCTTGTGTTTAGATCAGCCTTGGTGCCAGCGTGCGGATGGTGTATTAGACATGAGGCGATGTGCCAGGGCTTGCCATACGTTACAGTGATGTCATTATGGTTGAGTAGTAAGTCCTGACGTGGCTCAGACAGGAATACGGGTGCCAGAGAACGCATTTGATCAGCGCTAAAGTTGTTTTCTGATGTCGGCATAAAAGGTAGGTGACCTTGGTTGGGGTGTGAAACGCTCAGATGTGGTTGACCATGTCTTATTTGATACGTTTATGAACAATTTGACTAGCGCTACCATCGCTGTCCAAAGAAAAACATGTATCTCCATTTTTGTTGATTTTTACTTTAATGCCTCGTATGATCACCTGAGCTGCTCTTTATACTGTGTGGGAATTTCATGAAGAATGGACCAACAGAAATGACCCAAAACTGCTGGGAAAGACGTCAGGTTCCATTGACTTCCATTCAAATTAAAGAGGTTTTTGGCTTCTCCTGTAAAGTTGCCGTTTTGGAGATACCTGTTTTTCTTTGGACAGCGACTATTTGCTGATTAACTGCACAACCCAATGATGGCTGCTACGGAGGAAGCATGTCAAAACAGCCACGGCCGGGAAAATAAGATGAAACACGGATACAACCAAACAGCACGGCTGCTACTTACGCACTGCAGTTGGAGCTGTGATGCTAATAAAGGTGGAACTCCTTCTTTCCTCCCCTCACTTCAATGCATTAAGCCTCGATATTAGGAGGATTGGGAAACCGCCTGGAGGAGAATGTTGGAATTCATGGAAGTGAAGTTGTCCAGGATCTTCATAAGGAAGCCTGAACAAGCATTTAGCATTTAAGGTGTAAAGGAACATTTGATCAAGAAGCTGGAGCTAATTTCAGCCTCGGTTCAACATCAACCGTGCTCACCAGTAGTTCAGTTCCCTGGGAAGAGTCTAAAAAGGACTCTTCGTAACCTGGAATGGACTTATGCACGCATGGTTTGCCATTGATGTTGCACATGTTTTCACTGGGCTAGCATGTGGGCTAATGTGCTGTATGTACATTCTGGGGCCGTCGGTTTGGGGAAGGTCAGGACTGCTACATCAAAGAGTCTAGGATAATGGAATCAGCTTGTGGTTCGGCCGTCTTTTGGAAATGCGGGATGTTTCATTGGAGGAACAGCGTTCCAGGTTCTCGGGTTGCCAGTTCTATGTGCTCAACTCATGTAAACCAATGTAAGGACAGATTCCCATTCCGATGTCTACTTGCTGTCCAATACAGCCATACTGACCTGCACTCCTCTATGTGTAGTTTATTAATCCGCACCTCCAATAGACACCCATTCATTTTTAGCAACACTTTTGCAGCAGCGTAGCTACAAGGTGAAGCTAATTCTGTGCTTCTTTTTCATGTTGTGTTTCTGTAGTTTTATATAACTAATATACTGTAGAATACTATCTTGATGCAATCAGTGATTAATGCAGTGTTAGTGCATCCCGGTCCATTCAGCTGATTGCCAATGTGGGCTGTTTGTGAGCATTGACTTCATTTCGGCTGTACGATGGTGTTTCCTGCTCATTACTCCTGAGATAAACGCGGTTGAACAGAGTGTCCGCCGGTGCCCGATGTCAACACATTCATCTCGCACTCCCACTCTTAAGGGGAAGGCACGAGTTTTACTGGAAGTGTTTTCATCGAAGTGCGTCGCTGGGAGAGCAGATCCAGCTCAGGTCACCTGACCATGTGCTTCACCTTCGCCAGCTTTTGTAGGTTCTAAATATTTTCCTGGCCTGATTAGTACTGATTAAAATCCAATATTACTATATAATAGATACTACATTACCGTATAGCTGAAGGTTTGCTCTCACATGTGGGCGGAAGCAATGTCATATGACCATAGTAGTTTGACTTCAGCAATTGCCTATAGCTTTATTATAAAGGCTGGAATGGGTTAACAGTAAATCATAGATTACAGTTTACTGCACAATAGGCAAAGCAATATAATCTATATATATATATATATATATATATATATATATATATATATATATATATATATATATATATATATATAAACATATATATATGTGTGTGTGTGTGTGTGTGTGAGTGAGAATCTCATGATTAATAGATCAATTTAAATGGCCCAAAACTGTTTGGAAATATGTCTGGTTCCATTCTATATTTATATATTCTATATTTATATAATTTATTCCTGTAAAGTTGCGTCATATATATATATTTATTTATTATATTTATTTATATATATGAAACAACTTTACAGGAATAAATTTAGAATTTATAGAATGGAAGTATATATATATATATATATATATATATATATATGTGTGTGTGTGTGTGTGTGTATATATGTATTTTTAATATATATATATATAAATATTTTATATATCAGCCAAAAGTTTAGACACAATCAACTAAATGGATGGAGTTGGTGATCTTAAACACTCTACAAGCTTACACCTAACAGCTCCACCTGATGAGAGTCTGAAACAGTACATGTCCTGATATACCACATATACTCCTGAAGTACCACAGTATTGCAGTATTTTTTGCCATATCACCAGGAATTAAACTCGGTGGGTAGGTTTGAAATCATAACACACACCAATGGTTCAAGTTTCACACTCAGCTGTGTATGTAACGTCAGCAAGGACGAGCCTTATCACTGTACCTGACTGACCCAACAGCCATGACTGCAGACATTCAGCAAGTCTCTGATGAGCAGTGGGTCATCTTCAGTGAAGAGTCCCTCTGTTCTCTTGGTGGAGACGGCCAGAGAATCCATGTGAGGAGACAGCATGGTCAGCACCGAGATGAACAGTTTGTGGTGATGTGTTTCAGACATGTCCAGAAGGCCCGGTGTCACTCCACCTTCACTTTTATTCTATGAAATAAAAATAAACATCAGGAGAACCTTCTGTGAGTAACCGAGCACTGTGCACATCAACGGAATTCAATTAGCACCTTCCTCTCCCCAGTGTAGGACACACCAAGCATGCCCCTCGTTCCCATGCTCCTCAGGTGGCTAGTTGAAGAAGATGGCACCGTTTAACTTCTGGTCTAAGCAATGCATGCATAATGACATCAGCCGGTGCCTCAGCTGGTAATACCTACTGATTTTCTACACGGGACTTTCACAGGATCTGCCTGAACATGATCAATAACGCGCATCACATCATTCAGACGTCCCCCTCATAGCTACCGATATGATACCGGCTGCCTGTACATCACAGACTGCAGAATACAGTAATTCCTCCTCTTCTTCCTCCTCTTCTTCTTCCTCCTCTTCTTCCTCATCTTCTTCTTCTTTCTCCTCTTCTTCTTCCTCCTCTTCTTCTTCTTCTTCCTCCTCTTCTTCCTCATCTTCTTCTTTCTCCTCTTCTTCCTCTTCTTCCTCCTCTTTTTCTTCCTCTTCTTCTTCCCCTTCTTCTTCCTCCTCTTCTTCCTCCTCTTCTTCCTCCACTTCTTCTTCTTCTTCCTCTTCTTCCTCCTCTTCTTCCTCCTCCACCTCTTCTTCCCCCTCTTCTTTTTCTTCCTCCTCTTCTTCTTCTTCTTCCTCCTCATCTTCCTCCTCTTCTTCGTCGTCTTCTTCCTCCTCTTCTTCTTCTTCCTCCTCTTCTTCTTCTTCCTCCTCTTCTTCCTCTTCTTCTTCCCCTTCTTCTTCCTCCTCTTCTTCCTTCTCTTCTGTTTCCTCTTCTTCTTTTTCCTCTTCTTCTTCCTCTTCTTCCTCCTCTTCTTCTTCTTCCTCCTCTTCTTCCTCCTCTTCTGTTTCTCGTTTTTTTCCTCCTCTTCTATTTCCTCTTCTTCCTCCTCTTCTTCTGCTTCCTCCTTTTCTTCTTCTTCCTCCTCTTCTGTTTCCTCTTTTTTTTCCTCTTCTTCCTCCTCTTCTTCTTCCTCTTCTGCTTCCTCCTCTTCTTCTTCTTCTACTTCTTCTTGGCGCACATTTTTTGTCCTGGTATCTAGTGACAGAGATGTCAACAGGGTTCCAACTCTGAAATGCTCGGTATGATCGTAAATGGTGTGCTTTAATTCTGGATTATTATTTTTCCCTTTGAGAACGAATGGGATGAAACCTTCACACCCATCTGCTGTACTTCCTCTTGACCGGCAGACACTGTGTCACATACACTACCTCAAGACAGACCCCTGAGCACAAATCTAATGTTGGTCTGATCCTCACTGACCTGTTTGTCTTTGTTCCCCATCCCTCGTTTCTCCCATAGAGTCCCATTCATTTTCACCCCCATTCAAACCTTATTGTTTCCTATAACCTACAGCCACCATACTGCACGTCCTCACTCAGACAGACCCCCAAACTCTAATCCACAGCCATACTGACCCCCACTCCTCCGTGTGAGTTCCTCCATTAAACACCAAACACCTTAGTTGCTGGGTAGCTACAAGCTTAAGTTGCGCAACAGCTTCCTTTTCATGTTGTGTGGTCAGAATACTGATAGACAGCGGCTGATATGACTGAACTGGGTCTGGAGGACAGGGTGCAGTTAGCTCCTAATTGAGCTGGGTTGAAGGCCAAGGCCTTTGTGAGAAACCTGGGTGTGACCTTTGACCCTGACCTCGAATCCAGCTTCCTTCAGCTCACCGTTAGAGATTCCCTGGCCTTTCTGCACACTGATAAACTCATGTATGCCTTCATCTGCTCCCGGCTTGGACAGCCCTAATGTTCACCTGTCTGAGTGAGAGAAACGTGGCTCGTCTGCAGCTTGTATTTGTCTCACCAGGACACAATGCAGGGAGCGTATCAGACCAGAGCCGGCCTGTTTGTTGGCTCCCTGTGAGCCACAGAATGGCTTTTAAAATACTAGTTCTGACTGACTAAGGCTTCACACAATGAGGCACTGCCGTATATCACAAGCTTTTATGTCCTCTTAATAATGTGGGAACTCTGAGGTCTTCGAACCAGGGGCTATTAGCTGTTCCCTGAACCAGATTCAAATCAAAAGGGAAATCATTTGCAGCCTACGCCCCTCGCTGACATCAAACTTTTTCGGTTCATGTTATTAACAAACTTTAAACCCATTTTCGGTTACACTTTCTATGAATCAGGTATTTTTTTTATGTGCGTTCATAAAGATCTATATAGCCTTCATAATGCTTTATAATGCTGGACATAAGCTTTCGTAGCTGTACATACATGCTCATAGTCCTACACATAAATTGGCATGTCGTTGCATTATAAGGCTTCGCTGCAGAGATATATGTTAATATGTATGTGTAGATGTTTTCTGTTCTTAATATTAAGACTTGTATCATAGAGCTATCATAATACATTCATTCACGTCATGCATTCATTCATAGAGCTGATCATTAACATCAGTTCACTTAACGTCTGTAAAGAAGGCCTATACGTGTTCATTAGATGTTATATGCACCTATAAGGTCATTTCCATTTGGTAGATACTAAGGAACATTATGGAGTGGCCTCTCTGTAGAGCCTAATAAAGGATTATGCAAATGAACACAGTATTAGTTATTAAGCTTTATGACACCGGTTTCACTGATAAAGTTAATAGCAGGAGAAATATATACATTATAATGCAGGCAGGACTAACACTACACTGGCCTCCCTGTAATATGAACGCCCTTGTAATTCGCTCTGGATAGGAGCCTCAGCTAAATGCCATACATGTAGATGTGCTCAGTTGGCCTTTATTGTAAAATAATAAGTATAATTTCTTGACACAAAACATTTCTGATTAATTTCACCAAGTCACAGGACATTTACTTTGTACCTGACACGGTATGTAAAAATTACAAAGCCTCATTCATTTTAAATAGCCACATATTATAAGCCTCTGACGGTAAACAGCCTTCTAGAGGCAAGGCGGTATCTGCCAATGCTAGGGGAATTAGCCAGGTACATATAAGCCCTATAAATGTCTAACTTAGCTGGTCATCCATCAACCTGCCACCACGATGATGAGGAAATCATGAAAGCCTGATGGTGTAGTCACTATATCTCCTGGGCTCTGGCAGGGGCTGCTGTAAACAGCTGTTCCAACTGGGGGATTTTAGACCTGAAGCTATATGGAAGCATGTACGCAAAACACCACAGAGCACTTTTCAGGTAAAGGTGAGAGTTGATATATCCAGAGATCCATTTCAAGGTGCTGCCAAGTAGACTTAAGGGCCAACCGTAGTCTTGTTGCGCTTTGTGCTAACTTCTTACTTTTGAAAATTTAAAATTTGGCATCTTAAGATCAATTTGGTGTAGAGAGAGTCCCTGGAGAACCGTTCAGTGTGGTCTCACATGCACACAAGCTCGTTCTGATCCTGGCATCTTCCTTTCCCCACTCTGTATCAGTCCGTCTTTGTCTCCATTATACCCAGTACACACTCAGCCATTTAAGAGGCAGATTTACTCCTTCCCTGTGCCATCACTTTGCCGTTAAAACCGGCTTTTGCGAGTGAGCAATACGCAACGATTTCTTACTACCTGTAATAAGATGAAAGAGGTGGGTGCTGGGCTTTTGCTTTATTGAGTGTGCATTTAGTTTCCTGCTCAAAAGCACAAACTACTGGGAGGGGATTACAAACCCAGGTCTAGAAAAGTTGGGGGAGTGTTGGACATGCCAATATATAAGGAATACATTGATGACTAAGCTAAGCAAAAAATTGATTGCCTTGCGTTCTTGAACTGTGTTCACAGAGCCCAAGATATGCCTGTAAGGTGCACAGTAGGCATAGCATAGAGATAATACACAATCAAGTCACATTATTATGACCACTCCCTACTTTCGTGATTGAGGTCACGTTTTCGGGGCATTCTCTGGGCCCACTGATCCATGTGGAAGGCACTCTCAGCCCATTAGGAGTCTGTATGAATCGATCCTCGCATATCATGTACACCCATACATGGTGATTGTCTGTTCTGCATTGGTTGGAAGAGCAAGACTTCCAAGGACTACCCTGCACCCCCTACCAGGACACTACTGAGTCCCTCTAGTCCACCTAGCTGCTGTCTGTGCTCCACACGGTGGTTACTCTGGATAGTAGGTCATAATAATGTGCCTTGACTGTGTAGTTACTATTAGGTTCCAATCGCAATGGTCAGAGGTACATTCACATATGAGGAGAAGACTCTCTATGGTCTTTGGCCACGCCCACATGCAGTCACTCCTTTTAGCCAATCATTAACATCTGCTCTGGAGCGTTTTCCACACATGGAACGAGACATTCCCTGCACTGTAGCATCTCTTCCCAAACTATGGATCCCATCATTCACACCCCAAAGGTATTTTTGTAGCCCCATTATCTTCGTGCAGCGCCATCTGCAGGAGCCTGAACTTACTACCACCTTAAATATGCTACATACATCTATAATATATAAAATAGAAAATTGTGCAAAATTGACAATATTTGCTGTTCCTTCCTAATTTTCTGTCAGCATATGTAATTCATTATGTGATGCCTGTAGCATGTTCCATTCCGTTGGGGTCAGGAGCATGTGTACCACTGTAAACATGTGTACCACTGTAGTAATCATTCTGGGCAGTGAAGCTTCGGCCATTCATCCGTTATGAAAGTCTTTCCTCGGCTGTGCAGCCGCTCCGAGCCTTTGTTGTTGTATTCTGGACTTCATAATTCATCTCACGTTTTCAATAGGAGACAGGCCAGCCCGTCTAGCTCCTGCACGCTCTGATTACACAGGCATGCGGCAACATACAGAACACAGAATGTTTCCTGCTGGTATCACATTACAACAAGCATAGGCATCCCTGGAAAAGCTACGTAAGGTGAATCAGCCTAATGTGGGACATGTTCTTGCATCTCAGAGCTCTCACACCCAGTATGTCTCCAGAATCCCCAGGATGTGTCGCGTGAGTACTCGTAGGGCCTAGGCGTCTTCTCAGGTCATTATCCAAGACTCCACTGGCATCTGAAGTAGGCTACAGTCCACTGAATTCATACATTCTATGTATAGAGTTAAGTGGATATTTGGATTTCTGTGCTCATCTCCGACTGTCAAAATCCTCACTCTGTTCATACATACACACACATCCCATTCCTAATCCATAGGGTGTAATATGCTGTTGGCCCACCCTTTACAGCTACAACAGCACCAACTCCTCTGGGAAGGCTTTCCACAAGTGTTAGGAATGTGTTTATAGGAGTTTCTGGCCATTCCTCCGGAAGTGCATTAGTGAGGTCAAACACTGATCCCAAAGGTGTTCTATCGGATTGAAGCCAGGACTCTGTGCAGGCCAGTCCAGTTCCTCCACACCAAATTCGCTCATCCGTGTCTTTATGGCACTAGGGTATCCCGCGTTAGGCAGTTAGGACAGCGCCCCCTATCTTACGCTGAGTGTTAATGCTGCCTTTACAGATCTGCAACACTTACTCAGCCCAGAAAACATGACGTCCATCGTTAACATTAATGATCTGAAAGTTTAATTCTCAGACCACAATAGACATGTCCAATGGGCATCACCACCTTCTACAGGTAAAGCTACTGGCCTCTTTTAAATGTTCGCTAACAGCAGTGTAGAAGACTAACGATACTTACATGGGCCACTTGGACCATTTGTTACTCTTCTAGGATGGGAGAACAGGCCCAGGTTGGGTTTTAGTTGGGCTTATATAGTGGCTGGGCAAGTCCAGACATGCCCAGTGGGACCCTACAGGAACGATCCATTAGGAGGGGGGTTCATGGGGTTCATGTTGGGTATATGTTTCATTTTATGTTTATATTATTTGATTCTGTCCACCCTGTGAATTTAAGTGTAAATTGCAAATGTGCATTATGGGTAAATTTGCTCAATATCGCCGATGATAATTATTGTTCCCCCCTGCAGAGGAGAATTGGTACATGCGATGTTGTTTAAATAGATGGGGGTCTATTTAAGAGGTCAGTCTCCTTTTTCTGAGGGTAGAGACTGGTTGAGGGTGAACCAGTGTGGTTAAATGGAAAAATGTTGTTTCCACCAAATTAATATAGATTGTAAATTTGTTTTTGTTTGGTTTACTTGTTTTTTATTCTCTTTTTTAAATAATAATAATAATAATAATAATGGGTTACACTTCTATAGCGCCTTTCACAAACCCAAGGATGCTTTACAAACACAAAAATAACCAAAAAAAACAAACAAAGAAAATTAATCATGAAAAATAAAAATGTTTGGAGAAAAGAAGTTTTTAAATGAGTTTTGAAGATGGAAAGAGAGGGTGAGGTGCGTATAGATGAAGGACGGGAGTTCCAGAGTGTGGCGGGGCAGCAACACTAAACGACCTGCCACCCATAGAGGAACGCCTGGACCTAGGTACAGCTAGGAGACCAGAGTCAGAAGACCTGAGCTTACGTGATGGAACGTAAGGATGTAGGAGGATTTTCCCGTAACTTTCAACCCTGTTGGAGCACACTACCCACACCGGTATTCAGCTTGTGACAACCAGCATAGTAAATACTTACTGAGTGTTATTCAATGGCCTGGCTCATTGTTAGCATTAACATGACTGGCACTGTTTCTGCTTAGAGAGAAAACAGATTTGTTTTGAAAACACGTTTTTGATGTGAAACAGTGTGGAACCGCTGCCAAGGCTTATTAAAATACATATTAATTATATTACATATAAAACCAAACCTCCGCTGGTCATATGTTGCAAAGTTGCGCCCGTGTTCTATTTATATAGAGGTTGATAACTCACTAAATCAACCACCCCCAGGAGTAAGAGTGACGGATAACTGTAATTAGCACCTCTCTTAGGAAATCATTAGCTGGCCAATCACTTACATCAACAGTTACGGTAACTACTGTGAACGCTACTGCATGAGCATATAGTCTCAAACAGATTTTGCACAATCCAGGTTGGGAAACTGGATGCAAAGTGCAGGGGTCGAATTTAAATCTCTCTGTCCAGTCTTGGAATGTATTGGACTCCAAGGCACCCAGAAGGAGGTGTGGGATTGTGGTGCTGTTGGGAGGGAAGATAAAGAGGACCAGGATCAATAAGTGATGATAAATTTAGACTGATATGATCAATATTTATTGAGCTACATATACAGAAATCTGTCTATGAAGTCTCAGTATGGCGTTGGGCTGCTAACCCAACATGCCAGACATCTCGGTATGGAGCTGTAGAGGTTCCCAGTGGTGTCCTGTGATAATCCACACAGTGGAGTGGAGAGACACTAGGCCTTCTGGACATGTGGTGGATGACGACACTCGTTGGTCGTCTCCGCCAAGACTAGAGTCACTCCATGACAGTCTGGTACGACACCACTGCAGTCCTTGGTGATGGTGACGTGGTGTTAAGGACAGTCGTGGTAACAGTCTGCGTGCATGTAGTCCTGCGTGGTGCAGCCGTCTGCCACTGGTGCTGCACTAACAGGATAACTCATGGGCATGGGTGTGTCCACAGTCCCGACTATTTGGTCAGTCAGGTACATGGATAAGGTCTGTCCTTGCTTATGTCACACGTAAATGTTGGGTCACTCTGCACATCAGGCAATTTGTTGGTTCTCCCTCGGTGTGGTTCATTTAGGTCTCCCAGATTCTTCAGATCTGCTATGCTCCGCTATGCTAGTACGTATATGCACGACCAGTATGGTGTACGATACGTCGGTAAGACCATCTCACTTCCCGGAGCCTCATGATGCGACTCCTCTCCGACTCCTCCGACTGCTCTAACAGCTTTTGGCCTCTTCTCTGAGGTAGCACAGGTCAGAATGGAAAGCACACACAACAGGACCACCTTATATAGTCAGTCAGGTACAGTGATAAAGCCTGTCCTTGCTTATGTCACATGCACGGCAGAGTTTCCTGATCATTTAGGTTGATGCCTATATATATACATAAACAGGGGTTGGACAATGAAACTGAAACACCTGTCATTTTAGTGTGGGAGGTCTCATGGCTAAATTGGACCAGCCTGGTGGCCAATCTTCATTAATTGCACATTGCACCAGTAAGAGCAGAGTGTGAAGGTTCAGTTAGCAGGTAAGAGCACAGTTCTGCTCAAAATACTGCAATGCACACAGCATTATGGGACATACCAGAGTTCAAAGGGGACAGATTGTTGGTGCACGTCTTGCTGGCGCATCTGTGACCAAGACAGCAAGTCTTTGTGATGTATCAAGAGCCACGGTATCCAGGGTAATGTCAGCATACCACCAAAAAGGACGAACCTCCACCAGCATCACGTAGTGACCTGGCCACTATCCTGCAAGAAGAATGGCTTAAAATCCCTCTGACCACTGTGCAGGACGCAGTATATGTCATTCCCAAGACCAACTGATGCTGTATTGGCCGCAAAAGGAGGCCCTACACCATACTAATAAATGACTGTGGTATAAAACCAGGGGTTTCAGTTTCATTGTCCAACCCCTGTACCTACATATATAAAACATACTGACAGAAAATTCACATGAAGGAAACTGCCAACCAGCAGCAGCTGAACTTCACTGAACTTCTGAAGAACTTCAAGAAAGGCATATGTAGTGTCCATATGCCTGCATACCATCTGCGTACAAAGGGAGAACAACATTTGGCTGCTGGCCAGCATCCTGAATTTCAATTCAGTGTAGTTATAGTTTATGGCTAGCCGCTGTACTGCCCTGTAACCCATCCTGACAGGTACACATGACCTTAATGAAGACCTAGAAGCATTCTGAGCAGGTTGAAAGACGGTTCGGAGAGCTGTATGCGTTGTATTGATGGGACCGATTTGGGTGACTATTGACTTCTAGTGTTTGTTTGTTTGGAATTAAGCCTTGTAGCTCCAGTGCCAAACAAAGTAAGACAAATCTGGACACCAAACATCAACCACCTCCAGAGTACACGGGAAACTAGCCGAATCCGATTCTGTCCAACCCTTGCTTCAGGGATTGAGAAGAAGAGGAACTACAGCATACCTTCCAGCTGTTTTAATTTCCCTGCCCACACAGCCCAATATTTATTCCCATCCATGCTGTTTCATAATGCCTTTTGATATTAAATTCCTCACATTCTTACGACATGGGTGCCACATACATTTGCTGTGGCTCTTGATGAAAGAGTACCCTTCGTTTCCGTTCCTTTAGAAACCACTGTTTCTCACTGTCAGCTTGCTGCGCATTATTATGACTAAAGGCCATTCAGTAAATGAATTTGCTGTAGTCTTAAAAACGTCGTATACGTTTTACATTGATGCCAGCGCTGCCGTCGATAAGTAAAAGCTAATATCGTAATGTATAGGTTGGCGGACCACCTATAAGGAATTCCAAGCCAAAGCCATGGATCATTTGGAGTGGCCAGATTATGGACACTCTCAGCCTACAGCACAGTAGGCTTCAATGCCCTGTTATAGACAGTAGTAGCTGCACCCAGTAGGAGGTGTGGGATTGCGGTGCTGTTGGGAAGGAAGATGAAGGTGACCAGGATCAATAACTGATGATAAATTTAGACTGATATGATCAACATTTATTGAGCTACACATACAGAAGTCTGTCTCTCAGTATGGCGTCGGGCCACCGTGTTTGCTAACCCAACACGCCAGACGTCTCGGTATGGAGCTGTAGAGGTTCCTAATGGAGTCCTGTGATAATCCATCCCATGCAGCTTGAACATCCTCACACAGTTCGTGCAGATGGTGCGGTAGGGAGGTGGCCTTCAAACCGTTCATCTTGGTGCTGACCACGGTGCCTCCACACACGGATTCGTTGGTCGTCTCCACCAAGACTAAAGCGGGACTCGTCACTGAAGATGACCCGCTGCCATTCTGAGTCACTCCATGCCAGTCTGGTACGACACCACTGCAGTCTTTCTGACGTTGACGTGGTGGTAAGGGCAGTCCCGCCTCAAGCAGCCATCCGCCAGTGGCGCTGGCACTAACCGGATGACTCATGAAGGGCATCACCGTTCGCTGAATGTCCACAGTCGTGGCTGTTGGGTCGGTCAGGTATAGCAATAATGCCCATTCGTTCTTACGTCTCCTGTGTGCCATGTCCTTTCAATCTTATCAACTATCTCACTCACAAAGAAGCCTCTTTGCTCTCATTCGATATAGCTCTCATCTCGTCTGTCAGCAGACAAACCCTTACCTGCAGCCCAGACTACCTGGCAAGCATGCCACTGTTGGAGTACTGAGTGACCTCCCCTGCATGGCCCTATATGGCATACTCTTGTCTGGCAACCAGTTCTTGTTGGCTCAGTCCTCATTAACCTGATGCCTGTACACCCTCCCAAAGATCGTTGCCCTTGGCGCCAGGGGCATCTGTTTGATACAGTGGCTAAAGAGACACTGTGTGAGCTGCCAGTATGCCCCTCATGCATCCAGGATGCAATGTGTAGGAACATCTGCTGTGCCACCCTCATGCCCTCACCATTGGGAGTTCAAGTCATCTTCACATCTAGCCATGAGGCTACCTTCAGCTGGGAGTGAAAACTCACTCCTCCGACTGTGTGTCTGCTCCTGCCCTAAACCCTCACCACCGTCAAATACCTAATGGCCTGCAACGAGGAACTGGCCGGTGGCGGCGCATTATTTAGAGCAGGACTTAGCCCAGTGGGTCAGTGTCAAACCCACAGGTCCGGGCAGCAGTATCTCAAAGTTACAGCTTTACTGCTGGCCCCATATTGGACCTATGCAGGTTCACATCGTTACAAAGAGGTGGGCACAACCATTATTCCTCTGACTGACTGATTCATGTCCATAGAGCTCAAATATAATTATGCCATGTGCCCACAGCCCCACAGCGGGTAGTTCCTTTCAACGGCTTTCAACAGTCAAGGGTACTGTCAAAGTGTTACCCTTGGGGCTGCTGCTACCCCAAACATTTGAAACCAGGCCTTCTATGCCTGGGATGAGGAAAAAAGCCTACAGTAGACATTCTAACTTCAAACACTGACCGGCTGTAATTTGATTTTTATATACACAGTAAGAATAAAGACCCATTGTAAAATGAGCTAGTGATTAATTCAGTACCGGCCATTCAAACCTAAGTATCTACCAGTATCTGATCGTCTTAGTGCTGGAGAAACCTTTCCCATGAGAGGCTACTTAACTGCGTGTGCAAACTGGCATTAATACCAAGTGCTTGATCTGTATCTGTTAGATATGACGGTTAAGCTGTAATGCAAATATACGGTGTGAATATGAATATATGAACTCATCCTCAGGAGAATACTTGCACACATACCGAGAAGGAATGAACCGACAGGAATGAAACTTGGTTGGTAGGTTTAGCAAGGACGGGCCTTATCGCTGTACCTGACTGACCCAACAGCCACTGTACCAGACATCCAGCGAGCTGTGGTGTCTCCATGAGTCTTCCTGTTAGTGCAGCACCATTGGCAGACGGCTGCACCACGCAGGACTACATGCACACAGACCGTTACCACGACTGTCCTTAACACCACGTCACCGTCACCAAAGACTGCAGTGGTGTCGTACCAGACTGTCATGGAGTGACTCAGAATGGCAGCGGGTCATCTTCAGTGACGAGTCCCGCTTTAGTCTTGGCGGAGACGCCCAACGAGTCCAGGTGTGGAGGCACCGTGGTCAGCACCAAGATGAGCGGTTTGTTGTCACACGTCCAGAAGACCTGGTGTCCCTCCACCTCCACCCCTACCGCACCATCTGCAGGGACTGTGTGAGGATGTTCAAGCTGCATGGGATGGATTATCACAGGACTCCATTAGGAACCTCTACAGCTCCATACCGAGACGTCTGGCGTGTTGGGTTAGCAAACACGGCGGCCCGGCGCCATACTGAGAGACAGACTTCTGTATGTGTAGCTCAATAAATATTGATCATATCAGTCTAAATTTATCATCAGTTATTGATCCTGGTCTCCTTTATCTTCCTTCGCAACAGCACCGCCCTCCCACTCTTCGCTCAGAGTTTTGTTTCCAGAGGCTGCTGTTCTTCCCGATGCTACCAAACCGAAACAAAGCATGCTGTAATGCTCATCGTGTGTGGACAAACTGGGCATGGATGCTCAGACAGTTAAAAAGCCTACTCAGAAAGAACTACACGAGCTGCCGCGGCTCACGCCATGCTCGCGAGTGATTTATGAAAGCCTAGCACGAACAAACTTTGCATGCAGCTTTTATCTGTTGGTGTCTTTTTTCTGTTCCCTGTTTACCGGTGGGTGACACTGATGAATGCAGGAGTTAGATGTATATTAAGACATAAGGGGTTCTTAGGTTATCTGTCTGCTGGAGGGTGGTGTCATTAGGAGCAAAATAAACATGAGCAGAATGGCAGTAGGTATGAGAAATGTGACGTACAAGCGCACATAAATCTGAGCTCTGTAGCAGAAGCACGTGGATGGATTCGTGATGGATGCCACCAAAGTGTGAATCTGGCCACTTTAGGGCACGGAGGTAGAATGCTTACAGAGACATGGCTGGACAGCTGGACAGCTAAAGACTCTTTGGTCTCTACTGGAATGCATATGAAACCTTTGCTGATTTGTGTCTTGACTTTTCAGATGTTATATATGCATATATGCATATAGATATGCTTATATTATGTGTATATATTTATTACTACGGCTCTTTATGTAAATTATACTGTACTTGCACTTCTGGTCAGATGCTAACTTCATTTCATTGGCTTTGTACCTGTACTCTGCACAATGACAAAGTTTAATCTAATCTAATCTAATCTAATCTTTTATGTACTATTCAAATGCGAATATGTAATGAGCTGTAATGAAATACCTTTACAGAGACTTTTGTACCCACTAATGCTTTACCAGTGCAATGCTGTATAACACTAGACATAAGCCTTTGTAACTGTGCATACATGTTCTTATCACACACGGTTGTAACAAAGTATAAGGCTTCATAGAAAGAAGTGACATAGTGCATTATAATGTAAATTACACTCATCATCATAAATAACAACAAATAAATAATCATAGCTGCCCCCAGAAGGAGGTGTGGGATTGCGGTGCTGTTGGGAAGGAAGATAAAGGTGACCAGGATCAATAACTGGTGATAAATTTAGACTGATATGATCAATATTTATTGAGCTACACATACAGAAGTCTGTCTCTCAGTATGGCGTCGGGCCGCCGTGTTTGCTAACCCAACACGCCAGACGTCTCGGTATGGAGCTGTAGAGGTTCCTAATGGAGTCCTGTGATAATCCATCCCATGCAGCTTGAACATCCTCACACAGTTCCTGCGGATGGTGCGGTAGGGGTGGAGGTGGAGGGACACCAGGCCTTCTGACCGTTCCTCTTGGTGCTGACCACGGTGCCTCCACACACGGATTCGTTGGGCGTCTCCACCAAGACTAAAGCGGGACTCGTCACTGAAGATGACCCGCTGCCATTCTGAGTCACTCCATGCCAGTCTTTGGTACGACACCACTGCAGTCTTTGGTGACGGTGACGTGGTGTTAAGGACAGTCGTGGTAACGGTCTGTGTGCATGTAGTCCTGCGTGGTGCAGCCGTCTGCCAATGGCGCTGGCGCTAACAGGATGACTCATGGAGGACACCACTGCTCGCTGAATGTCCGCAGGTGTGGACTGTTGGCCCCTCCTTGCTCACGTCAAACCTGAATCATTCGCATTTGTCGTGATGCCAGACATGCCCACCAAGTTTCATTCCCTCTGGGTGCAGCTATTGGCGCTACCAGTCTTTAGATGCTGAGTATGATGAGAGGTCAGGGTTCACTCACTGTCCGTTCTGTTGGTCTACAGCATGCATGGACTTGACAGTATGGTGGAGGATGAATCACCTGCTCATGTCCATACCTATGTAAACCAGTGCTGGAGGTCTTTACGCTCTGCAGCCCGGCGACAGTACCCCTCTCTGTGGAGCTGTAAGTGAGCTGTTCCTGCTGAAACCGTCTGGCCACATTCTGTGCTCTACACCACAATTTGCAGCCCTGTCTTCTGGTGTCTTCCCCATAGATCTGAACGCAGATCGCTTTAGCCACTGTTCCTATTGACACGGTCGTTAGGTGAGCAGTATTTGTGGCTAAAGCTCCTGCCATCCATTAACGAACCCCTTTCCAAGGTCACCCTGGTCTGTTTAGCATATCTATACATGCAGTAAAGCAAGGTGGGACGTCATTTGCTTAATTGCATCAGCGCACCTGTCTGGAGGAATCGGCGCTCGTTATGTTTCTCTGCTCGTCTTATTCTGTCAGCTGTCTGTACGTTTGACATCTATTCTGCATTGGCTGCTTGTTCTCTTTGTTTGAATCTCAAAGAATCCAGAAAACAAGGCTGTAAATAACAATCCCGTTTCACATTCGAGCTCAAACCTTTAGTCTGAGGGCAGCCTGAAACGGTACGGGCAAGTGGGCATCTGACCCAGCACTATTCTAAATCCTGGGGTCATGAACCACCACTGTTTGATTGAATCCAGCGCACTTGCATCCAAGAGGAAACAAATCCACTTTCCCAACACCGCTGACCTGTAGACCCCAAACAAATAGGGAGTAAAGCTCATTTGAACATTTTTCCAAACAGTTAAGACGTTGCGAGTGTGTTGGTGGGAGGAGCTGGAGCTCAGTTGTGTGGTAAATGCATTTGGGTAACCTTGTATTCAAGCATTTCAACACTGACCATCAAAGGAACAGCTGGACCAGAAGGAGGCATGGCATTGTAGTGCTATAGGGATGCTTCCTAGGGGTAGGGGTGGAGCTGGAGTGACACCAGACCTTCTGGACATGTGACACGTGACAACGAACCGTTCACCAAGGTGCCTCCATACACAGATACACTGGTCGTCTCCACCAAGACTAAAGCGGGACTCGTCACTGAAGATGACCCGCTGCCATTCTGAGTCACTCCATGACAGTCTGGTACGGCACCACTGCAGTCTTTGGTGACGGTGACGTGGTGTTAAGGACAGTCGTGGTAACAGTCTTCGTACATGTAGTCCTGCATGGTGCAGCCGGTGTCAATGGAATATTGTCAATGCCAATTTGATTTATAAAGCACATTTTAAAACAACAAATGTTGACCAAAGTGCTGTCCAGTAATAAATAGACAGACATACAAACAAACAAACAAACAAACAAAACCATAACGTTAACTCTCAACTACATTAAAAGCCAAAGAATAAAATTTAGATTTCAGACGGGATTTAAAAACTAGCAGTGTAGGGGCTAGCCTAACATGTACTGGCAACTTGTTCCATAGTTTAGGGGCTTTAACTGAAAAGGCACTCTCACCCCTGTGCTTCAGCCTGGGACCACCGGAAAAAGCTGATCAGCAGATCAGAGTGACCTTAATGGAATGTATGGCTGCAAAAGCTCAGAGAGATAGGCTGGAGCTAAGCCATTCAATGACTTATAAACAAAAAGCAAGATCTTAAAATCAGTGCTAGAACGAACAGGAAGCCAATGAAGGGAAGCCAGTATGGGCGATATGTGTTCTCCTTTACGTGTTCTCGTTAATAGACGAGCAGCAGCATTCTGAACCAACTGTAGCCGTGCGATGGGGGCCTGACCAACACCAGCATAAAGCCCGTTACAGTAATCAAGTCTGGATGAAACAGAAGCATGCATAACCCTTTCAAAATCATCGAAGGATAAAAATGGCTTGACCTTGGTTAAAAGCCTCAGCTGAAAGAAGCTGGGTTAATGACAGAATTTATGTTTGTCTATCTTAACAGCCCTGTCTATCATCACGCCAAGATTTTTTGCATAAGGTCTTACATAGGTGTCCAAAGTCTTTATAGGGGGACTTAGGAATATTGACTCATATATTCATATGCCCTGCATCTCTTATCTACCATAGCCTTCCCAAACTGCAAATATGGGAATGTGTACATCTGTATATATATCGTAGCTTCTAACCATAACTTTATACTGCTATGTAAAACTGTATATTTGGTTAAACACAGCTATTCTAGTGTTTAGTAATGTGTATATTAATAATTATTAATATTAATAATGTGTATTATTAATATTAATAACGTGTATATGTTTATTATGTAAGCACAGTATTTAAGCACTGCAGCAGACTAGGCTCCTAAGACTTTCCCTCACCTGTGTAAATGTGACATGCCGATAAATGAACCTACACATGACTGGACGTGATTTGTTAGGATAGGGTTTGGTATCTGAGCTGTTCTGCCGTTTGTAACGTGTATGTTTATTGTCTGTTATGTATTTAAGTGCTGTATGGGACTAGTTTATGGATTGGAAATGGGTTCTGACGTATCTAAGGCTGAACCCAGCAAAGCACAGCATCCAAACCACTAGTCCACTGACAGTGTTCAGGAGTAGGCTAGTAGAGAGATGGTATTAGAGCTCCTATTAGAGTGACACATGCTATGCATAGTGGTTAAGGGTAGCTTTTGTCGGTCAGTCAGTTCAAAATTAATATTATTATTTATAGAACTGTGTGGTTTAGCTCCACCAGTATTGGAGGTGTGGCCACTCCGTCTGGCTGTGCACTTACAAGACACAAATGAGGTATCGACTGGAGGGGGGTGGGGGTGGGGGTTCAGAATCCACACCTCCATCTAAACCTCATCTAAGCCTGTTTCAATGAGCTTTGATCCAGAGTTACCATGAGTACACAATGCTTTGTCCTCTACCGGTAATAACCGCAATTTCCACAGGTGGGACTTTCATGACTAATTCATGTGTCTCTCTCTCCCCTTCTCTCTCTCTCTCTCTCTCTCTGTCTCTCTCTCTCTCTCTCTCTCTCTCTCTCTCTCTCTCTTCTCTCTCTCTCTCTGTCTCTCTCTGTCTCTCTTTCTTCTCTCTCTGTCTCTCTCTTTCTTCTCTCTCTGTCTCTCTCTTTCTTCTCTCTCTGTCTCTGTGTCTCTCTCCCTCCTTCTCTCTCCTTCTTTCTGTCTCTCTCTCTCTCTCTCTCTCTCTCTCTCTCTCTCTCTTCTCTCTGTCTCTCTCTCTCCCCTTCTCTCTCTCTCTCTCTCTCTGTCTCTCTCTGTCTCTCTCTGTCTCTCTTTCTTCTCTCTCTGTCTCTCTCTTTCTTCTCTCTCTGTCTCTCTCTTTCTTCTCTCTCTGTCTCTGTGTCTCTCTCCCTCCTTCTCTCTCCTTCTTTCTGTCTCTCTCTCTCTCTCTCTCTCTCTCTCTCTCTCTTCTCTCTGTCTCTCTCTCTCTTCTCTCTCTCTCTCTCTCTCTCTCTCTCTGTCTCTTCCCTCTCTCTTCTCCCTCTCTGTGTCTCTCTTTCTCTCTCTCTCTCTCTCTCCTTCTCTCTCCCCTTCTCTCTCTCTCTCTATCTCTCTCTCCTCTCTCACTCTTCTCTCTTCTCTCTCTCTCTCTCTCTCTCTCTCTCTCTCTCTCTTTCTGTCTGTCTGTCTCTCTTCTCTCTCTCTGTGTCTCTCTTTCTCTGTCTGTCTCTCTCCTTCTCTATCTCTTTCTCCTTCTCTCTCTCTCTGTCTCCTTCTCTCTCTTTCTCCTTCTCTCTCTCTCTCCTTCTCTCTCTCTCTCCTTCTCTGTGTGTCTCTCTCTCTATCTCTCCTTCTCTCTCTCTCTCTGTCTCTCTCCTTCTCTCTCTCTCTCTCTCTCCTTCTCTCTCTCTCTCTCTCTCTCTCTCTCTCTCTCCTTCTCTCTCTCTCTCTCTCCTTCTCTCTGTCTCACTCTCCTTCTCTGTCTCACTCTCTCTCCCCTTCTCTCTCTCTCTCTCAGGCTGTAGAGACGAACCTGGCATCCAAAGACAGTCACTGGGTGTATGCGAATGAGGTAAGCACACCTCACCACCTCATTATCTCTTAATAGGATTGCTCAAGCAAAACATTCATTTACATGATTCTGCGCGTAAGGGAAGTGTGGCCGATTAACCAAAACAGGCTTTTGGTTATTAGCGGCAGCCAAATAGAAACCCCCTCAGTGTTACGTGGTAAATAGAACCGATAAAAGGGGCTCCATCCGTTCTTTGGTAAATAGAATTAATTCAATCAACCAGGACATTCCGAGACACAGATATGCACATGTTCATTCGTCACATTGGCTCCTGTTACTTCTTCTTCTCGCTCTCTCTCTCTCACTTCATCAGCCTGGCCCTCCTTGTTGCTAACACCTCCTCCTCCTCGCTCTTCCGTTGCCGTTTCTATATTCTCCACTGGCTTTAGAGGTCCAGTGAACTCGAAGCTGCTGTAAATGCCAAGTGCTTATTGAATAGCGATGCTCATGCTATGAATACCAAGGCGAGAGATCCTTTTCAACCCTGCAGGAAAGCACGGACTCGTGGACTCAATCAGAGACTGTTTCTCTGTGTCATGAGGAATGTGATCAAAGGGCCACGCCAGACAACCAAGCACGTCTTTTCATCCTTTGATTTAATCACCACAGCCTTAGTGTGAGCTGGACTACAGTTTATTCTCCACTGTTGCCTTTACTGTTACTACCGGTAACGGTGTTAAGATTTGAAAGCTGTGACGTTATGATATACGGATTGTTGAAGTTCAGCCACTTAGACATCAACACCACTTTGTATAACATCCCCCTGGACCTATACTGTCCCTATAGGCTTGGTATAGTGGCATGACTAGGGGGCAGGGCCTGGGTGGCACCATCCAATCCCAGAAATCAACAACAGGGTTGACAAGGTGGACAAGGTTGAGTATAGTCCATATTTGATCTTTGCGTCATTCCGTACCAGCCTATCTAGCACTTACAGTCCATATCATAGGAAAAGGTCTTTTACGTTTGTGAGGCATTCCAAAAATTCCAAGAATTTGATTAGAATTTTGGTATTGAAGTGTTTGCAGTCTTAGTAGACCTATGAGTGTTTATTGTTCCACTGGACTGGGATGAAATATGTACTGAGCATCCCAGGTCTGATTAACACGCTAGTATCAGCTGGCTGGACCTCCATGGCATGAGAGTTATAATGGAGTTGACTTCTGGTTTGTGGCTGTGACAGCCCCCACTATCCTGGGACGCCTTTCCACAAGACCGACACCAATCCAAACCCAATTCCAGTCTTGAATGAACAGTGAGGAAGTTCCTGGACATCGGAATGTAACGTGACATACACTATATGGCCAAAAGTATGTGGACACCTGGTCAGCGCACCTATATGTGACCTAACTGGACCTCCATTTCAATGAGAGTTGTGGCTAAGATGACCCTCCCTATCTAGGGTTAGGCTGACAGACCAGGCTAACAAATCCAAAGGGCTGAAGCAGAGAGCAAACCCCCTGTATTGCACCCTTTGAAGATATGTAATATTACTGTAGTATTATGTTCATTATCTTTATTTCTGAGGTGGATGTGTGTACTGTGTTAGACTAACGGTTTCTCTGGGATACCTTTTGAGCCTGTCTTTTATTCAGTTACTAAGAAATTAGCAAGCTTGATTTGTTGCGTGGCGGTTGAGGTCATCTTGTTCCATATGTGTGGACAATTTCAGTTATACACAGCAAAAGCTGTTCAGTTATTGGTGCGTTTGGTGAGAGACTTCCCACAGCGGCCAAACCTCACATTACATCATTACATCAAGAACTCTTCCCTAATATCCTCACCTCCGTAGACAGATGCATGGGCAAGGCAAGTACAGAAGACAAAGACAGGCAAGGGTCAAAAACAAAAGGCTGACGGACCAGGCTAACAATCCAAAGGGCTAAACCCAAAGACATAAACAAGCCATAAGCCAGAAAAGGAAAAGACCAGAGACCAATGAGTAAGCAACGAACACACGCTGACTTATTTGATGAAACACTAAAAAAGTATTTGGGGTTTTTGCAGTGTCCCATAAATGTGAAATATTTTCTTGAGGAAAATAAGTATTTGGACACCTGCCAATCAGCAAAAATTCTGGCCCTCAAAGACCTGTTAGTCCGCCTCTAAAAACTCCACCTCCACTCCACTTATTATTCTAAATTAGAAGCACCTGTTGGAGGTCGTTAGCTGCATAAACACACCTGTCCACCCCACACAATCAGTAAGACCCCAACTACTAACAGCTAAGACCAAAGAGCTGTCCAAAGACACCAGAGACTAAACTGCTGACCTCCACGAGGCTGGAAAGGGCTACGGGGCAACTGCCAAGTAGCTTGGTGAAAAAAGATCAACTGTTGGAGCAATTATTCGAAAATGGGAGGAGCTAAACATGACTGTCAATCTCCCTCGGACTGGGGCTCCATGCAAGATCTCACCTGGTGGCGTATCAATGATCCTAAGAAAGGTGAGGAATTAGCCCAGAACTACACGGGAAGAGTGGGTCAACGACCTGGAGAGAGCTGGCACCACTGTTTCCAAGGTTACTGTGGGTAATACACTAAGACGTCATAGTTCGTGCATGGCACGGAAGGTTCCCCTGCTTAAACCAGCACACGTCCAGGCCCGGCTTAAGTTTGCCCATGACCATTTGGATGATCCAGAGGAGTCATGGGAGAAAGCTCTGTGGTCAGATGGTCTTAATTCCACTCGCCGTGTTTGGAGGACGAAGAATGATGCACCATCCCAAAAACACCACCCCTACTGTGAAGCATGGGGGTGGAAGCATCATGCTGTGGGGGTGTTTTTCTGCACATGGGACAGGACGACTGCACTGTGTTAAGGAGAGGAGGACTGGGGCCATGTATTAAGATTTTGGGGAACAACCTCCTTCCCTCAGTTAGAGCATTGAAGATGGGTCGTGGCTGGGTCTTCCAACATGACAATGACCCAAAGCACACAGCCAGGATAACCAAGGAGTGGCTCCGTAAGAAGCATATCAAGGTTCTGGTCTCTCACAGTGGACATGCACCTAAGATGAAAATTTCAGACCCCTCCATGATTTCTAAGTGGGAGAACTTGCTAAATAGCAGGGTGTTCAAATACTTATTTTCCTCACTGTATATATATACATGTGTGTGTATATTTATATATTAAATATATTGATTCCTGCGACAAAAAGATTTTAAAAAATATGCAACAATTATTTACATAAATTTTTATTCATATATACCTGTCATTTTTTATTAATAATGATATCTCCATTAGTTACAACCAGATTCTGTGCAGCAATAGTACAGTTCTATCACATCTAGTTATTTGGTCCTTCATTAAAAATGAAAAGCTGCAAGTCTTGCTAAATATAGCTTCAGAGTTGAGCTGCAGATTTTCCCCAGACGGATTGGGATCATGTGAATGGGTTTTTTCAGAAGGTGTAAATATTAACTGCAGATATAATAAATCAAATCTGAAGATGTCATATTATTTCTTTGTCATATACTGTATAATAATCCATTAAAGATGAAAGAAAATGAAGATGAAGCCAGTCTGCCAAAACAAGCGGAGGTGTTCAGAGGGACCCATGCTGGCATGTTTGGTTGCTGTTGACTGGCTGCTTATATGCCATGGTAGTGCTGATGCTAGCTGTACCTGCCATACAGGACCCCTGGTATTCAGCCCTTTGAAGATATGTAATATTACTGTAGTATTATATTCAGTATTTTTATTTCTGAGGTAGATGTGTGTACTGTGTTAGACTAACGGTTTCTCTGGGATACCTTTTGAGCCTGTCTTTTATTCGGTTCAAGAAATTAGCAAGCTTGATTTGTTGCATAGCGGATGATGTCATCTTGTTCTATATGTGTGGGCAGTTTTAGTTATACACAGCAAGGCTGTTACATCATTGGTGCATTGGTAAGAGATATACTTCTAATACTTTTTTTATAAGGATTAGATTTCTTTAATAAAATACTACTGTACTATATAGAAATCTAAACTATATAGGATCTAAAATCAGTTGTAGTATACACACAATCTGATGAACATACTAAAATAGTTATTTTGGTGAAATAGATTTTTTTTTATTTTAGTTTTAAAATAGAACTTTTTGTAATTTTCTCACTTCACTTCACCCACTTCAACAACCAACTATCAACTATCAAAATATCTGAGGTTTAAATAAGACCAGCTCCTCCAGAAACCTTCCCGCCATGTTTTAATCATTCGCAGCTGTTGGTGGAGTCTAATTCTACACATTTTAAACAGGCATAAATGTGGGGATGTCCTAACTTTGTTCCTGACCATAAAACTGCAATTCTGTATATTACAGTTTACAGATTATTTTATTATATTTAAAGACGGTTCTATGTGTTTAGCTGTATTGCCTCAGTCTTGCCGTGTTGTTCATATGAAGATGTTTAGATATGTTGTCAGGGTTACTCAGGGGGAGTTCGGCCCAGGACTCTTCA
Organism: Prochilodus magdalenae; assembly: GCA_024036415.1. Classification (NCBI taxonomy): domain Eukaryota; kingdom Metazoa; phylum Chordata; class Actinopteri; order Characiformes; family Prochilodontidae; genus Prochilodus; species Prochilodus magdalenae. Next base: position 192,411 of record JAMWET010007756.1, read on the forward strand.
CATACTGGCCACCAGAGGTCAGAGTTCTAGTCAATGCTCCAGCACTTTTCCACTCCTGCCCCTCTCACCTGCATCCAATCTCCCCTGCCATTACCTTTCCTTTAAAAGGCCCTTCCTTTAACTTTTGGTTTGTGAAGCGTTGACTAATGTCAGCTCGTGGTACTGGTGTCCTTTGAAGCTCTTTTTGAGTTTGCGTGTCTTTTTCAGTGGTTTTTGATGGCTTCTGACCTTTGGCCTTCTTGTTTTGTGTTTTGATTCTGCTTTAGACTTCATCATTTTGAAGTATCTTCTTAGCTTTGTGGTTTTGGACTTTTGGGTTTTGCATTTTTTCCTGTTTTGTGTTCCTTTTGCCCCATTTAAACCTGCCTATGGATCCTAATCCTATGTCTGAGCTCCCCTCATTACATATGTTTAGAAAATATAGGTTTTATTTGGTATATTTTCATATTTTTTCACGTGACTCTTTGGCTCGAGCTTTTTGTGCACTGTAACAGGAATACAGTGATGCAGTGTCATACGAGAAACAGCTTTAACTGGGAGCTAGAATGTCAAGAAGAAATGAAACGGTGTTAGTTCATAATCATTAGTTCATAATGTTTAATATAAATTCAGCTGTATTTCACTGGTTTAAATAAGGAAACTGGAGTTACGTTTACATTTACGACATTTAGCTGACGCTCTCATCCAGAGCGACTCACAAGGTGAATCATATTACAGGTAGGCCAACGTAGTGTTAGGAGTCTTGCCCAAGGCCTCTTATTGGTGTAGCACAGCATAGCCACCCAGACCGGGATTCGAACCCCCGTCTCCCACACGTGGTTAGAACATCCTAACTCCATATGACTTAACTTGAGACTTGCTTGACTTATAGCAGGACTTGACTTTACATTGTCCCGCAATAACTTGGAACTCTCCTGAGACTTTAAGGTTAAGACTTGCTCGTAACTTACTCCCACCTGGCTGTCACGCTTCACACCTCCAGAAGGCCTGGTGTCACTCCACCTCCACCTGTACCCCTAATCCAACATGGTGCATTAGGACCATTACACTGGTATGTAACCATACCAACAACAGCAGAGATGCCTTTATGAGCATTACACAGGGTGTCAAGTGGGCGCCTTCTTTTGTCAGTGTCTAGTGGAATTAAGCCCATAACACCTTCACAAGGCTCAACAGTGATGCCTGGCATCCCCAGTCCCACTTCCTCCATACTGATAAGGAGTGGGGGTGGGGTAAGCACACGTGTCTGTGAAATGCTCACAAAGGCATCTTCCCCTGAACAAATTAAATTTAAAAAAAATTTAGATTCAGCAAACCTCAACCTTCAAACCTCACTGAACACCGTACAGACGGGCCACTGAATCCAGAACATTCTGAGAAAGCAACGGAAAACTTTAAGGCACAGAGGTAGAAAGTTGTGGGGTGGCCAAGTCCGCCACCTCAGTTCAGCTGAGCACAAATTCACTTACTGGCGACAACAGTGAAGGTCAGGAACGAGAAGGAACTGAGGGACAGCTGCAGCCCTGGCAGAGCATCACTAGCAGTCCTTTTATTCCCATGGGCCCCACACATTTCAGGCAGTCACTGAATGTGCGGTATTTCCAATCATGAATTTGCATCCTGGTGTCGAGGGTTGGTGATTGGGGCTGGGGTGGGTGGATGGTCTGGGTGTTTGGCAGGTGACTTGAGGGTCGGGTGTAAGTAATGTCTGCACTTTGAGCTCATATGTATCTCTTAGTTTCATACCCAACACACTGTGGTAGGTCAGTAGATGAATGGTATGTAGATTAGGTGGCCTTTTGGGCCAATGAGAGGTCTGGTTTTCAGGCATCTGAAGCTGGATCATGAGTTCTGCTCAAACCTTTGCTCAGTTCAATGCAACTCAACGTCTTCATGCACTAATAGCCAAAAGAGTAGCTGCACAAATAGCTGCACCCAGAAGGAATCAACCAGCAGGGATGAAACTTGGTGGGTGAGTTTGACATTGTGAGGCATGCAAATGATTCACGCCCAGCCATGCATGCGGTGTAAGCAGGGATGGGCCTTAATGCTGTACCTGACTGATCCAACAGCCACGGTTGCAGACATTCAATGAGCAGTGCTGCATCCGTGAGTCATCCTGTTAGTGCTGCACCACTGGCAGGTGGCTGCATGACGCAGACATTACGATGACTGCCCTTAACACCACGTCACCGTCACCAAAGACTGTAATGGTGTCGCACCAGACCGTCATGGAGTGACTCAGAATGGCAGCGGGTCATCTTCAGTGACGAGTCCCGCTTTAGTCTTGGTGGAGACGCCCAACGAATCCGTGTGTGGAGGCACCGTGGTCAGCACCAAGATGAACGGTTCGTTGTCACACGTCCAGAAGGCCTGGTGTCCCTCCACCTCCACCCCTACCGCACCATCTGCAGGAACTGTGTGAGGATGTTGAAGCTGCATGGGATGGATTATCACAGGACTCCATTAGGAACCTCTACAGCTCCATACCGAGACGTCTGGCGTGTTGGGTTAGCGAACACGGCGGCCCGACGCCATACTGAGAGACAGACTTCTGTATGTGTAGCTCAATAAATATTGATCATATCAGTCTAAATTTATCATCAGTTATTGATCCTGGTCACCTTTATCTTCCTTCCCAACAGCACTGCACTCCCACACCTCCTTCTGGGTGTAGCTGTCCTTTTGATGATGCGTGTATTTGCACACATAAGATCTACATGCGTTACAAACACATTAGAAGACAGATACTTTGTTTACAAGCAGACTCGGCCCACAAAGATCCCGCTGAATCCAATAAGTGCAGTGCTTTAACATGAGCAGCTTCACACAGCGAGACATGTTTCACTCTCAGCATGACCTCACGAAGCCACAGAACAGCTGCGCCCTACTCCACCGCTCCAGTCATGTGCATTAGCGCTGAATTACGAGCGCTGGATTGCAGCACTGCTGAAGTGGAACCCTGTAGCGGTTTCTTCTGCTCCTCTGCTTGTGTGTGGGTGTGCACACATACGTGTACACCACCTGACTGGAATACTGTCACCGCGCTCTAATCAGGGGCCGGCGGTAATACACATCTCTGGGTTCACAAACGATCCCCTCGCCGTTCCCTCGCTCCATCGCAGTCTCCGCTCATTTGCATCGCATGTCTGGACTGTGAAATAAGGGCCAGACGTCTCATGCTCTCGCACCGTCCCCCAGAACAGAGGGCAAATCTGAACCTCTGAATGTGTCAAGAGACTCCTCAGATTTGTATGCACTGCCTCGAGAGCTCTAGGCTCAGAATGAGCTCGTAATAAGCCAGAAGCTGGAGGCAGGGATTCTGTTTTTGCTGGGTCACTAACACGGTCCTCATTTTCGTCTGAACCAGAGAGTGCTGTGCAAAAGTCAGAGACCACCAATCAAAACCGTAATTACCGTACCAGTCAAATGGGACTCTGCAGGCTTGCCCTAAACCGATGGAATTGCCAGCCCAGAGAAGTCGGCAGGGTCTTCTTTGCATGGTAAAGTTTTAACTTGAATCTGTGGATGAAGTCACAAACTGTGCTTACAGATGATGCTGGGTTATGGGAAGTGTTCGTGAGCCCATGCCATCCTGTGGAATCATGCCTGCTTTGTTAACCCATTAGAGCCCACAGTGGCGTATGTGTCACAAGCCTTTATAAAGTCTGTAAGGTTCTTTATACAGCTTTACCCTCCACCTGAACACACAGAGTCCCTGAGTGACCTATACCCAACATCCTGGATGCAGTCACATGACAGTTGGTGAACATGTGACCTCATTTAGAAAATGGTGATGTGATTGGTTAGTGCAGTTAGAGACAAAACCAGCTCGTTTTACAGTCTGGGTTTTCTACCTATAAGGTTCCGACCCGTTTAAGAGCTCTAATGTTCATATACCCATATTCTATATCACATATACCCATATTCTATATCACACATACCCATATTCTATATTACATATACCCATATATCATATATACCCACATTCTATATCACATATACCCATATTCTATATTACACATACCCATATTCTATATCACATATACCCATATTCTATATTACATAAGCCCATTCTGACACCATTTTTACAACACCATGATGGAATACCAGTTATGAAATGTTGTTGTGACATGTGCTACCAGTATTATGACTCTATAACACTTACAGAAGACGTCATGTGACCTCTTTGTCACAATAAGACTGATCTTTTATGATCTTATAACTGACCCTTCATTATTTTCCCTTAAGGGGAAACAGGTCTGGGCTCTTATGGGTTAATGCAGTGCCATCTGAGGGCTCAGCAGTCACAACCATCCAGTCCTGGCTTTTGGCCATCTCCTTGTGTACAGGGACTTTTCTGGATTCTCTGAATCTGGTAATGATATTATGTAGATGATTAAATCTGCTTGGCTGTTTTACATTGAGGATCATTGCACTATTTGTCTGTGCAGAGTGGCGAACCCTTCTCCATCTTTACTTCTGAAAGGCTCAGCCTCTGTGAGATGCTTTGTTTAAACGCAGTTATGTTACAGACCTGACGCTGATCACCAGGTCTTTTCAGCATTAGCCAAATTCACCAGCATTCAGCATTTGATGTATTGTGTTTGTACTATACGGCTAATCACCATTTCTTCATCCAGCCTGCATAGCACATAGCACATTCTAGTTCTCTTTCTGTATTTAAATCTAATCCTGAAACAGATCTCTCTCCTTACACTCGCTGATTACCTGCTTTAAGCCTGAACTGCTCCTCCATAAGCTTTTGCTAATATTGTCCACTGTTTTTGATGCTTTGTTTATTTTTTTCCTTGTCTGGTTTCTTGGTGATCCTAAAAGCTATATAAAAAATTAAAAGTATTATTATTATTATTATTATATCTATTTATTTTTATTTTAATATTGTTACATTCATTAAAACAATTATTTAATTTTATATTGATTATAATTTTTATTACATGCATTATTTTTTATATTTTATTTTTTTCATATTTTTAATTATTACATTTATTTATGTCTTTATTTATTTGTTCATAAAATTATAAAAAATATCAAAATTATTATTTAATAATTTTATAATCATTATAATTATTTTAATTACATACATTTAAAAAAGAATTTATTTATTTATTCATTCATTTATTTATTTGTTTATTTATATACACTTTTAAATGATTTTTGTATCATTGCATCCTGTTCTAATTTACATTTCCCATGATGCCCCAACTGGGTAGTAGAATAACAGCATCGTATTAGAATATTTTCAGACATTTATCTTCCACAAATTGTTTTAGTGAACCTTTAGAGAGAGCCTAACACCATGCACACTGCCTCCCTGTGCTACCCAACTATGACAGGACTGGGAACGAATGTATCTGTCTATTTTTGGCTCTTCTTCTTTCTCTCTCAGTCACACAAACCCACATTTTCACCTCCCAATTTTCACAGTACAAGAAGACCTGGCAATGTGCCCCAGTATTCCGGAGGTCCTGACTCTAGATTGTATCTAGTTGATTGTCAAAGTGTTTCTAATTCATGTGGTGAATGATTAATAACTCCGACTGAACACCACATCGCGGATAATTCATGTGTCGGGCGAAGCTGTTTTGATTAATGAATTTCCAGAACTCCTGTCATCTGCGGTCTCAACGTGACACGCCCTGGGTCACCGCAGGACAAGCAATATCGGCTTGTGTTTATGTTCCTGTGTTGCTCCGGAAGGCCATCAAGTTGCTGTAGAATCAGATTTTATTTCCTTCCAGATCTTACAGCCTTTTATTCAGGCTGGGCTTTCACACATTGAGGTCAGTGTCGTCCCACGGCGATGCTAGACAGACAATAATATGTGGGGAAATGACAAAGACAGACGGCCAGGTGTACGCAGGGCCCAGTACAGAGTGTGGTAATATGCACTACAGTCTTCACTCCCTGTGAAGGAATAGAGCACATCCATTCAAGCCCAGTGACACATTTAAGCATTTGCTACCTCACTGTTCCCAGATATTGGATCCTTTCAGACCCATAGCCTTGAATTGTCTCCTCACGGTGAAGCTAGTAAGCAGAAGTTCATATACACTACCAGTCAAAAGTTTAGGTACACCCCTCTAAAAGGATGTAGCTGGTGGTCTTATAGACTCTACAGTGGTACACTGAACAGCTTCACACGATGAGAGTCTGACCCAGTCCATATCCTGATACACCACATCTACTCCTGATGTACACAGTATGATACTCCTCCATATCTCCACCTCTAATATATATTCAGTGGTGTAAAAACTTTGATCTCTCTTTGATGCCCTTATATCATTACACCTGGGGGGGCAAAGGTCAACTGTATGTTAATGTTAATGGAAAGTCCAGTAAGCTCTCATAGCTGTGATGCTCCCGTGTCCACATACTTTTGGCCATTCTTACATACATACGTCATGCATATCGGACTCATATGAAATGGCAGATAGAGTGAAAGACTGATTAACAGACAGACAGATGGGGCACTGCACAGCCCTAACCCATACTGACCCTCTGTTTATAGAGGTGACCCTTCCTGGGGTGGAATGCTGTGTGGGTGAGTGTTTGAACAGGGTCAGGAGGCTGTAGTGGGGGGCTTGACCCTCTGCTCTGACTCGCTGTACCTTATCGATCTACCTCCATGAGGTATCCGACCACACTACCCTCCTCACCCACCTCTTTCCAGTCTCGTCACGTATGATGGATGCAGCTTTAACTGGAGCTTCGTGAAAGCTCTGAGTGATACTAGTACACAGCTGCCAGTTTATTAGGTACCTTGCAAAGACTGTTATTATGTGTGTGTATATATATATATATATATGTATAGCCTAGAATACCCGGGCACCATGTAGGCTTTTGGTCGCAGTAGCACATCGACAGCTCCTCTGTTTTTCATTACGACTAAACAGGAACTGCCCCACTAAAGAGTAGTGCTACTGTGGAGCTAATTCACTCGGCTATGAATATCATTACACATAATAAGCCTGTATTATAAAAATTAATACTCAAGTATCTCAGAAATCTACTTTAAGATACTTTAAGGTCCAGAGTTACTTTTAACTTAAAGGTTCTACTTATTTGTGTTGTTGGTTGCTTGGCCCCTTTGACCCCTACATTACCTAAACTAGCTAGCCGACAGAAACTTGTATTTCCATAATCGATGTATTATTAAGAAATAATAATAAGTAATAATAATAAGTATTAAACCTTAATTTGTAGTCTTGGGATTGAGTAATTAAGGGAGATTACTAATACATATTATTAGAATAATCAGTTATAAATATTGAGTAAGCAAGCAATAATTTTATTATAATAAACTTTATTTTGACATAATTACTTATTTTCTGTCTTTATATAGAAATTATATAGAAATGTATTCCTGATTTAGTCTTTGTTTTGACAGAATTACTTATTTTCTATTTTAAAGTCTTTATGTAGAAATTATATAGAAATTTATTGTTTATTTATTTTGGTAATTTATTTTGATATAATTGACAGATTTTCTATTAATGACCATTTTGGCATGGTAGATTCTTGCCACATAGTAATCCAAAACATGATCCCAACTAATTCTACATTTATTTAACATATCGAGTCATTGGCATAGAAAACTGATATGAATAATGAGTAATTAATTTGACAAAATTTAAACATAATTGTTTTGATATACTAAGTAAATAATTTTAACATAGTAAGTTGTTTTATTGTGGCTTGATAAGTATTTTCATATACATCTCTGGCAGAAATGAAGTTCCATGCATATTTAGCCATCATTACCTTTAGCAAATATAACTTTTAATATTTATATGTAATTATTAAGATGCATTATTTTTTTTAAATGAACATAAAAGAAAAAGTACACCAAAGTACTTTAACCAGGGTATTTTCGCGTTCTGACCCGCTGCAGCTCTAGGTCCTACCAGGCCAGCCTGAAGCTTGTTTTCAGACCTCCCTGTTGTTCGTGATGGTGTGACTAAGGCCAGTGTTCTTCTCCCTGCTTTCCCCCTGTGTGTCTGTGTGAGCGTAGGAGGTGAGCGATACTGAGATCATGGAGCTGGTCCACAGTGCTCTTGGCCGGATGACCGTGATCAGGCAGATCTTTCCTCTGTGGAGGGACACGAACATCCGCTGCATGAGGAATAACCACCGCATCTCTTCGCTGCTCTGCGACCCCCAGGAGGGCTACCTGCAGTCCCTTGAGGTCAGTACCCATGCACACACTGGCACACCGGACCTGAGGCTAGTTGCACCCAGAAGGAACCAAAGGAAAGAAATGAAACTTGGAGGCTAGGTTTGACATCGTAGGAACGCTGTACCTGACAGACCCATGATTGCGGACTTTCAGCGAGCAGTGGTGTCCTTCTTGAATTTCCCTCTGGGATCAATAAAGTATCTATCTATCTATCTATCTATCCATGAGTCTTTCTCTAAGTGCAGTACCATCGGCAGATGGCTGCACCACGCAGGACTGCATGCACACAGACCGTTACCACGACTGTCCTTAACACCACGTCACCATCACCAAAGACTGCAGTGGTGTCGTACCAGACTGTCATGGAGTGACTCAGAATGGCAGCGGGTCATCTTCAGTGACGAGTCCCGCTTTAGTCTTGGTGGAGACGCCCAACGAATCCGTGTGTGGAGGCACCGTGGTCAGCACCAAGATGGATGGTTTGTAGTCACACGTCCAGAAGGCCTGGTGTCCCTCCACCTCCACCCCTACCGCACCATCTGCAGGAACTGTGTGAGGATGTTTAAGCTGCATGGGATGGATTATCACAGGACTCCATTAGGAACCTCTACAGCTCCATACCGAGACGTCTGGTGGGTTGGGTTAGCAAACACGTCAAGGGTGAAGGTTCAAAGTATCATGGTGCAGAGCAGCAGATATGTTATGTCCCCATGTAAGGACGCTGGGGTCTCAGGAGGTTAAATCCCGTGAGCAGGAAGTGAGACTGCGTCTCATATGACCACATGGTCAGCATCCCATTACATCCCATTGGGTTAAAGTTAATGTGCTCGAAAGTCTGGAAATCAGCCTGGGACATCAGACCTGGAACATTTGGTAAAAACATCCAAACATCTGAAATATTTCAGCACTGATTCAACCAAATCAAATTCATTCATTCATCCTCTAAGCTGCTTATCCTTCTGGGTCATGCTGGGATGCTGGAGCCTATCCCAGTGCTCATTTATTGGCAGTTTAACATATTGGAGGATAAAAATCATGAGTCATTTGCCTTGTTTTGCAGAAAGTAAAAACATCCTGTTTTCATTTTTTTCAGACAAACAAAACAATAGTCACTATAGAAAACTGCACGTACACACCATTGACATCAATACAGGATGTGAACAAATGCATATTTAATTCATTATTTGCATATGCATGTAATTAAAATAATAATGATAATTAAAAAGGAATGCATAGCAGAACGAGGTTAATAACTTTTGAATGCATTGACAGCACCACCATTCATGTTTTCCCCATCACTGCCGTTCAGTTCTGACAGCGAGAGTTCAAGCCCCTTCATCATTAGGAAGATTATGTTCAGTCAACCTGATGGCTAGACGTGATATGACTTTTATTTATTTTTATTTACTTTTATATATATATATGTATGTATATATATATTAAAATATAATTATTCTTTTTTTATATATATACCAAAGCGTATAAAAAAAAAAATATAAATATATATATATATATATATATATATATATATATATATATATATATATATATATATATATATATGTATATATATATTTATTTTTTATTTTTTTTTATTATATATTTTTTTAATATACGTTCTGGTTTAGCCCTGCAGCCCATGGGAAAAATGCATGAACCGCCTCACTGATCATCAGCGGGTCTACAGCAGTTAGCTTCATGCATGCAGCTGGGCTACTTGTTGATTTATGAGTTTGATGCTAGTGCTTCCTAATCAGCACCCACACGTTTCCCAGTGCCTACTGGAAGGGAATGGCTCAGTGTCGTTTGTGGTATGCTTTAATGGCCATTCAGGCAAACCGGTCAGGGTGCAGCGCCTGTGACCGAGGCCAAGATTAGGCCGGACGGAGCCATGCTTTTGTGAGTAACAGAGCGTGCTCTGCTGTGTGATGTGGGATGGATGGGATTGATTTGAAGTGAAGTGGAATGGTGAGATCCCAGTCACGTTCCTCTCTGCTTGAATCTCCAGGAGGTTTGATCCAGCTCCTCACCAGTGCTTATCATCAATGCACTCCAGGGTTGAATGATGCGGACAAATTATGGTGATCATACCGCCGCATTTAATGAGATGACCTTAATGGGGCCAAAAGTATGTGGACACCTGGATGTACCAGCATTATAGGGCTGTTGGAAATCTGCTTTTGAAAACCGTTGGTATTATTTTGGGATGGCTTTCTATGAGTTGGAGTGTGCCTGTGGGGAGTTGTGTCCATTTGGTCAAAAGAGTATTCATTAGTGTTGGGAAAGAAGGCCAGGCTCATGATCCATGATCCAGTTCCTCCCAAAGGAGCGCAGTGGAGTTGAAGTTAGGCTACTGGGGTTCCTCCACAACCCAACTCATCATACCATGTCTTCATGGAGCAAGAAACCGGCTAAAAGCTCATCCCAAACTGTGGCCGCAAAGTTGTAAGTGTCTAAAGGTCTTTGCAAGCTGTAGTATCAACATCACCCTTCACGGGAAATACAGGCCCAAACCCTGAAACACAGCCCCCAGACTTGTATTCCTCTTTGATAACTGACCACAGCACTGCCTGCTACCTCGGAGGGTGTTCTGGAGCAGCTGCCCATGTCTTCAGCACCACCCGGTGTCCTGGAGGACACCGGAGGAATTCCAAAACCTGACACATCCTAATATCCAAACTTGGCATTGTGCTTCAGTACGTTCTCTTGAATGGAGCAATTCCCCTCAAACCCTGAACGACTTTGCCTCAAGTGCTTCAGGCTGTCATTCTGTGATATGCACGCATCATGAAAAGAATAAATGCACAAACAGACCCAGAAAGAATCGACAGAAATGAAACTTAGTGGGTAGGTTTGACATTGTGAGACATGCGAATGACTCGACCGTGAATGTGGTGTAAGCAAGGACAGGACTTATCTCTGTACCTGACTGACCCAACAGCCACGATTGTAGACATCCAGCGAGCAGTGGTGTCCTCCATGTGTCATCCTGTTAGTGCAGCACCATCGGCAGACAGCTGCACCACGCAGGACTACATGCACACAGATCGTTACCATGACTGTCCTTAACACCACGTCTCCGTCACCAAAGACTGCAGTGGTGTCGTACCAGACTGTCATAGAGTGACTCAGAATGGCAGCGGGTCATCTTCAGTGACGAGTCCCGCTTTAGTCTTGGTGGAGACGCCCAACGAGTCCGTGTGTGGAGGCACCGTGGCCAGCGCCAAGATGGACGATCTGTTATCACACGTCCAGAAGGCCTGGTGTCACTCCACCTCCACCCCTACCGCACCATCAGCAGGAACTGTGTGAGGATGTTCAAGCTGCATGGGATGAATTATTACAGGACACCATTAGGAACCTCTACAGCTCCATACCGAGGCAGCAATCAAAATGATTCTACACCCATTGCAAATTAGGTTTAATAGCCAAATGTACACACGGCTAGCTGTTTGTAATAAACCAATCAAACGTAAACAAAACTAAAATAGCTCATAGGAACTAATATAACCTGTGGTTTATTCAGATTTAGCATAAAGTGCCGCTTTTAATAAGTCTCAGAATTATTCAACCATAGAAATAGAAGCCCCAATAGGAGCATCTGCAAGTCAGGGGTGAGGTCATCTCAGGGGCTTTATTAGTTGAGTCAAATGTGCTTGAGATAAAACACCCCCCAATCAAATACCCCTACTGCGAATCAAACAGCAGATCTCCTAATAACAAAGCAGTCAGTCCAAAATGCAGACTCAAAAAAGCATGGTGTTAGCGTAGCATGCTAACAGCTACATAAAACACAATGCTACACAACAAACAAATGTTTCCTGGTACAGGTAAATTCTATCTCTGCAATATCACACAGTCAAGTCACATTATTATGATCACCAGCTAATATCCAGAGTAGCCACCGTGTGCAGCCCAGGCAGCAGCTAGACGGGCTGGGAGGGACTTGGTAAGAGTCACTGAATTTCCAAACATTTAATACCTACTGTATAGACTCATCATCAGAGGAGTAGCTGCACCCAAGGAGGTGTGGGAGTGCAGTGGTGTTGGGAAGGAAGATAAAGGTTACCAGGTCCAAGTCTGTCTCTCAGTATGGCGTCGGGAACATCCTCACACCGTTCCTGCAGATGGTGCGGTAGGGGTGGAGGTGGAGGGACACCAGGCCTTCTGGACGTGTGACAACAAACCGTTGATCTTGGTGCTGACCACGGTGCCTCCACACACGGATTCGTTGGGCGTCTCCACCAAGACTAAAGCGGGACTCGTCACTGAAGATGACCCGCTGCCATTCTGAGTCACTCCATGACAGTCTGGTACGACACCACTGCAGTCTTTGGTGACGGTGACGTGGTGTTAAGGACAGTCGTGGTAACGGTCTGTGTGCATGCAGTCCTGCGTGGTGCAGCCGTCTGCCGATGGTGCTGCACTAACAGGATGACTCATGGAGGACACCACTGCTCGCTGGATCTCTCCAGTCATGGCTGTTGGGTCAGTCAGGTACAGAGATAAGGCCCACCATGGCACTCGATGAGAATCTGGTACAACACCATTACAGTCTTTGGTGACATGGTGTTGAGAGCAGACATTGTAATGGTCTGTCTTGACAGATGATTTCTTCTGGGACACAGTCAAGTCATATTATTATGACCACCAGCTAATATCCAGAGTAGCCACTGTGTGCAGCCAAGACCGCAGCTAGACAGGCTGGGGGTGACTCGGTAAGGTCCTGGTAGGTTGTCACAGGTATCTAGACCCATGCTGACTGCAGTCCATCTCAATGGACGATTTAACCTGTCAGTCAATAATTAGCCACTCCACTGTGTTCTACCAGGAGTGTAATGGTGTTGTCTACAGCACCATTCATTTCAAAGGTTGGCGCCCCCTAGGCAATAACTCCTCCCCCCTTTGATCTTCTGGCAGTGTTTTAATTAAGTGGACATGGGTTCTCGGGTTGGGTACAGTACGTTTGAACCACAGTGCCTACACTGAGCTGCTGGACCACCAGGTTATGCCTTACCAAAGAACAAAATATTCCCATCCCGGTATTCCAAGATGTCTGTTCCCACATTCACAGGGCTACAAATGTCACTGAGTGAGCATTCTGTGAAATCTGTGGGACTACCTGGAACATCCAGTAAAACGCCGGGGAAGACATCCACCAAATCTGGACCATTTAAAACTGCTGTGAACTACATCCAGAAACTTCCAGCTCATGCCAAATCCAGCCACAGCTACTTTGTGTGCTTGTGGAGGTGTTACACACGGTTAGGTATGTTTCAGTCACAAGGACTCTTACTCTGTTTGCCGTTAACAGAACCGTATCTAGCAGAATCTTAATTTCCATCATTCCTTCAGCGTCTACATCAGATTCAGTGTAGTTAATGAGACGGTTTGTACGGACCTTCATGCAAGGCGCTCTGCAGTGGAACACTCTCCCTCCCGCTCTCTCTCGTGCACACATATACTTATTGTCTGTCTCTTCTAATTAGCTTCAGGCAGTGTCTGCTGTGCGTGCGTTTTGTAGCTGTGCATGCGTGCGAGCGCGGGAGGGTGATGTATCTAGTTTAGCTAGGCGGTCGTGAGCTTTCGTCTCCTCGGCGATAACAGCAGCCGTGTCACTTTGAGTTTGTTTTCTCTCTCCAGGTGTCTCTCAGTGTGACGGCCACTCTTTGCAGGAGCTGAACCATATGAAAGGCCCTGTAGCTCTCGCTCGTCTTCCTTCTATGCACACATATATCCATGCTGTCTCTTTGTCCTTCTTTCTGCTCTCTCTTTCTTTCCGGCAAATGGAAATTAAGACTATTGTTTGAAAGAAGTCGGACATTCAGCACTGTGCATCCTTCATTTGTTTAATCTCAGTCTACAGGGCCATCCGGTACATGTTATTCATCTTCCAGTGTCAGTAAAATGCAGGCTTTCGATGCCGGCAGCTCGTAACTCATCAAGGAAGTCACGCTTTCGTGGTATTCTCCGGGCCCACTCATCCATCTGGAAGGCACTTTCAACTGATTTGGGAATGACACGAATCCCTCCTAGCAAATCACGTACAGCCCACTGTCTTCCCTGGGGCTGATGGGATCTTCCAGCCAGACAATGCAGCATGTAACACGGCTAGAAACATCCGACACTGCAAGGGTGCAGAGGGCGGCAGCGGCAGCAAGGCAACTACAACTCGGAACTACAACTCCCAGAATGCCCAGAGCTGATCACCCAACAAGCTGCACCTGATGCACCAGCTATATAAGCTTTAACCAAGGAGCTGTCAACTGCTACACCTTTGTAGAGGGGTAGCCGGTAACGGTATTAGCAGAAAGAAAAAAGAAAAAAAGAAAAAGAAGAAGAAGAGAAAAGACCCACACTTAGAAAAAGATAAATAAATAAATAAACAAAAACATGTGGGTCAAAATGAACAGGAGAAACGAAGAGAAATGTAAAGACCCAGTAAAGAAAAGCGAGACCCTTTCTGGTTGACCCTTTCTGGTTGTTTCCCTTTTGTTTGAGGACGCCACTGTTGGCGTCTCCTTTGTTTGACCTTCCCTTCCTCAGCACATAGTGCAGCCGTAGCACATGGGGTCACCACTACTGAGGTCAAGCTTTCCCAAAAACCACTTCCCCTCCAAACAGACCACCCCTCACGTTTGACATGTATCCACATCCAGGAAACCCGCAAGTAGATAAACCCTAATATCGGCACTAACGGGTTCCCGCCCTGCTCTTGGGTCCACACCCTTATCCGTGCCGTGACAGACACTGTTTGAAAAAGCGTGACCAAGACTTCCAGGTACTACCCTGGCCCCCTACTTCTCCAGACTGGAACCCCACTGAGCATCTGTGAGCCCACCTCGATCCTCGTGCTTGCTTGATGGATCCCCACCACACATCCTCCAGCAGCTGTGGGATGCACCACAGCCAGCAAGGCTCCAGATATCTTTGACAGCCTACTAGGACTGTCTAGCTGCTGTCCGGACAGCACACTGTGTGTGTGTGTACTGTTTTTAGTCCCCCACCCCCTTTTTTCTTTTTTCTTTGTGTATTTTGTAATTTACTTTTTTTTTTGTTCAGTCCTCAGCTACATTGTAGGTGAGGATGACTCTCAATGTACTCCAAGTTTGAATAAAGGTTGGTTGATTGATGATGATGATGATGATGATGATTATTATATTTGATTTCTGCTGAAATATTTTCTGATATTTTCTTCAAAGCTGGAAATCTAGTAAACGCGAGCTGGTCTCTGATTCTCAAAACAATTCTTAAGTGTGATTTTAAACTGATGAGATTGAATGGTGCACTTCCCGATATTTAATTTATCAGGGCAGTTCTTCCTCAAACCCATATGCATTTTGTGATTTTGCATGCCCACAGCCTATAACCTGCACATGTACGCTTGTGCACGAGTGACTGTTTGGGTCTGAAGCCCTAAAGGCTTGACTGGTGTATGAAGCCTAGTGGATGTGTCCCTGGTTAATAAATGGATATGAGACCATCCCTTGTTTGGGGGCAGTCGTGGGCTAGAGGTTAAGGAACCAGGCTCATTAGGAGGTTTGATTCCCTGAACTGACAGGACGGTACCCAAGTGTCTTTGAGCACCTAAACCCCAACTGCTCCCTGCATGCGAGTGTTGATTGCTCACTGCTCCCTAGTGTGTTTTTTTTTTTTTTTTTTTTTGGTATGTATGTAAGCCACCTCTATGTCTCATGGCATTGTCAGTGATCTGAGCCTGAACTGGGTCCTGTGATGGGCCAGGTGATTGAAATACTCTGCTCTATATTCTTCATTTCAAATAATAGTGGCCAAATAAATTCCTGACCTAGCCTCGGTCCAGAATGAACCTATAGCTCTCTAATTCTTCCACCGTTTCATCTCTCTTTTCACTCAGGTTTCAAGCCTGTACCTGTACGACAGCGTGCTGATGCTGGCCAACGCCTTCTACCGGAAACTGGAGGACAGGAAATGGCACAGCATGGCCAGTCTGAACTGCATGAGGAAGTCAACCAAACCGTGGAACGGAGGCTGGTCCATGCTGGACACCATTCAGAAGGTCTGCATACAGTTATAGCATAGCAGTCCAGATGTTTATAGCAAGCCTTAGTCATGGTATATAAAGTAGGTATATATAAGATTAGAATTTGATATATACACTACACTATATAGCCAAAAGTATTCGCTCCCCCATTCAAATCATTGACTTAAGGTGTTCCAATCACTGCCATGGCCACAGGTGTGTAAAACCAAGCACCCGGACATGCAGACTGCTACTATAGACATTAGTTAAAGAATGGGTCGCTCTCAGGAGCTCATAGCATGGTAACAGCAACTCTAACGCCAATTGGTAGACCACCTAAAATGACAGAGTGGGGTCAGCGGATGCTTAGAAAGTGCCCAAGTCGCTAACTATCTGCAGAGTCAATCCCTACAGACCCCCAAACCTCATGTGGCCTCAGATTAGCTCAAGAACCGTATGTATTGAGCGTCATGGAATGGGTTTCCAAGGCTGAGCATCTGCGTGCAAGCCTACATCACCAAACACTGTGGAGTAAAGCGCTGCCACTGGACTACAGAGCAGTGGAGACGTGCTCTCTGGAGTGACCAGTCATGCTTCTGTGCACCAGTGCACAAAGCAAGATCCATAAAGACACGGATGAACGAGTTCGGTGTGGAAGAACTGGACTGGCCTGCGCAGAGTCCTGACCTCCATCCGATAGAACACTAATGGGATGGATTAGAGCGGAGACTGAGAGCCAGGCCTTCTCGTCCAACATCAGTGTCTGACCTCACACATGTGCTTCTGGAGGAATGGTCAGAAATTCCCATAAACACATTCCTAACCTTGTGGAAAGCCTTCCCAGAAGAGTTGGAGCTGTTATAGCTGTAAAGGGCGGGCCGACATAACATTAAAGGAATGGGATGGCACTAAAGTTCATATGAGGGTGAAGATAGACGCGTGAATACGTTTGGCAAAGCTCCCTCACAGTAAGCTTTACACGCCAATGCTTCCAGATGCCGTTTCTGATGCCTGAGAAATTTCGTTACAACGGTTTCAGAGAGATTAGGTTTTGGTCTAAAATGTGTTTTTAAAAGCCTTTCATGTCAGTGAGGGGCTTTAATAATAACCCTACGTGCGTACCACCAGCCAGGAAAGCGACAGGGCAGCCGGAAGCGGTTCATTTTGAATGAGAGGCAGCGACAGTGAGCAGCGGTGCAGCTGCTGGCATCGGAACCTAGCGATCTGAACTTCAGCTCTTCTCAGATGCACAGGGACGGGGATGGCGATGACTCATCAGAAAGGATGTTCTCACATCCCGTGGAGAACATCGCACTGACCTTGGTTCCTGCAGAGGAACCAAGCCGATCACAGTGGTTAGCACGCTAATCATTAGCCTGAGCAAGTATCCTAAAATGAAGTAGAGTTCCAAGGTTTTTCCTTCCTCCTCCTCCTAGGAACAAAACCGTGTAGCCTCTGGAGTATAAATATAATATTTGATATATAAAGCTATATATATATATTTGTGTCATGTGATGCAAGTTAATAAAGAGAGCCTACACTGGCTGAGCACTGCCAGTTAGTGACACCCATGCTTTTAAACCTGCACCATTTACTGGGAACCTTGGCACATTTTGTGAGAGTTAAATAAATTACGTTTAAAATTGAATTATACCATAATTACATTTAAACATATTATTTTATACGGCTCTAGAACATTCAAATGACGCTGCTTTAAAATATACTGCATTAAACAGGTGAGCTGTTAACAGGTAAGAGGATCATGACTGGATATTAAACTACCATCCCAATAAAGACTCAGTCTTTGCAAGTGAAGCTACCATTCACATGGAGGTTTATCCTGGGATTGTGCAGCACAATCCAAGCACCTGGGCATGGAGACTGCTCCTACAGACGTTAGTGAGGGAATGGGTCGCTCTCAGGAGCTCAGTGAATTCCAATGTGGTACCGTTATAGGATGCCACTTGTACAAGTCCAGTGGTGAAATTTCCTCCCTACTAAATATTCCACAGTCCACTGTCAGTGGGATTAGAACACAGTGGGAGTGATTGGGAACGACAGCAACTCAGCCACCAAGTGTTAGACCACGTACAATGACAGAGCGGGGTCAGCGGATGCTGAAGGTCATAGGTCCCAGAGGTCACCAACTTTCTCCAGAGTCCATCACTACAGACCTCCAAACTTCATGTGTCCTTCAGATCAGCTCAGGAACAGTGTGTAGAGCTTCATGGAATGGGTTTCCATGGCGAGCAGCTGCATCCCAGCGTCACATCACCAAGCGCAGAGCGGAGCGTGGAGCGCAGTGGTGTAAAGCCACGCTACTGGACTCTAGAGCAGTGGAGGCGTGTTCTCTGGAGTGACCAATCACGCTTCTCTGTCTGAAAATCTTGAAGGATGAGTCTGAACGATCTCAAGCTCCCAACTTTGTGGGACAGTTTGGGGACGAGCCCTTCCTGTTCCAACATGACCGCACACCAGTGCACAAAGGAAGCTCCATAAAGACATGGATGAGCGAGTCTGGTGTGGAAGAACTGGACTGGCCTGCACAGACTGCTTATCTGGCAATGTAGAGTATCAAACCTTCCAGAAAAAGTTTTCCAGACATTGTTTAGGGGGTTTGTAGTTTGTATGACTGAACAATCCAGTCCAACTTCCTGTCGGCCTACTCCTGGTGTGAAATCAGCACCAGGGACCTGCTGAAGGCTGACTGAGTGGTGCTGGCACTATGCACGTAGGGTATCACCGGCACTGTGGATGCAGGGTAACTGTGTAGCAGCTGTAACTAGTGTACAAGGCACTGGCAACAGTCATTCCAAACATCTAGGGTGATGCCTCTCACCTGCCTAGCCAGCTGTCTGTAATCCAGGAAATGTATTATTAGCTACAGTATGTGTCATGCACTAAATTGTGCATGGGCGGTAATCAAAATCACCACATGACATCGAGCTGCAGGTTTGATTTTCTGGTTGTTACATTACCTTTGTACACTTGAAGTGGACCCGTGCTTATTGGCTTGATTGGGCTGCAGAGAATGGCTCCACAGGTGACTCCATCCCAATTAGGCCAATTTCTACAAGCATAACGGAGGAAACGCTCACATTGTGGATTCAGACAGGACTTAAACACAGTCCGGTAGTTAGATGACTGCACCTCCTCATGTATAACTAATCCCACTGGAATAGAGCATGCAATGTAATTGTTCTAAAACGTCTAGAACCTGCACAATGACCTGTCAGCCACCAATGCAGAACAGCACAGACCCTTCTGTGTAGAATATCCAGGAGCTCCGTGACGTGACGCAGTATACAGGTGACTGTTTCTGCGTGGTGGTGTTGTGGTGTAGGCTCTTCCGTGCACTAAACGGCTCTTAGCAGTATTTCTGTCTTCTGCCTCCTGCAGGGAAGGATCTCGGGCCTGACAGGTCTTATGGATTTCCGGAGCAACGGAGCCAACTCCCATGCACAGTTTGAGATATTGGGAACCACTTACAGCGAGACGTTTGGGAAAGATGTCAAACGGGTGTGACGGTGATCAGGGGAACAGATGTTACAGTACCACACAGATCAGTGGAGTTTGTGCTTTGTGGTTTGCTGGAATGAAGAATTGCAGGTGATGGAGGTGAAAATCCTGATATTGGGATTCCATCCAACTCATTTTGAATAATCCTGTGGATCAGATACAAAGTCATTCAGAGTGAATTGATCCTAAAGGGTTAATTCTAGAGAAGCTTACTGACTCGGGTCTCGTTACAGGTGTGGTGGTAGGACCAGGGTTGCTATGGTAGATAGATACTTTATTGATCCCAGAGGGAAATTCAAGGCATCCAGTAGCAGGTATACAAGAAGTAACAACAGAAGCAAGATAGATTGTACAAATAGAGACAGAGATACAATATAAAGTATGAAAGTATAAAAATAGAGTCCTTAGTGTCTGGGTAAGGTATAAAGTATAAATGGAGGTAGTGGTAAACAATTTGCTAAGCAAATTAAGAAGATGGCTGTTGTCAGCCATCCAGACAGTGCAAATACGCAGTAATATAAATAATTTATCAGTGCAAAAAGTGTAAACAGTACAGAATGGAGTAGAATAATACAATATAAATAGATGTAGGGCATTTAGGAGGGAGTGTGTGCAGAGATGGGGGTGTGTCCATTGGAGGGACCGGAATGAAAGAGTGTCACAGACTTTTTCATCTGCTGTACTGAGAGGAGTTGAACAGTCTTATGGCCTGAGGGACAAAAGCCTTCCTGAGTCTGTCTGTGGAGCAGGACTGGGACAGCAGTCTGCCACTGAATGAGCTCCTCTGCCTGATGATCGTGGTGTGCAGAGGATGGTGAACATTGTCATATGTCATATGTCATATGAACATTGGTATATGTTATAGATGTTGATAATGGGGATAATTTTTTAAATTGTCAAAGTTACTGTGTGCTAGTAAAGTGCTCTGCCTCCGCCTGTGCTGAATCCAGGGACTACACTCCCCCTGATTACCTGCTCTCTGATACCAGCTCTATGGGTGCTGTTTCCCCCAATCAGGAGCAGCTTCCCCGCTCTGCATCTCCAGAGTTCTGATTAACCTCATGCCTGTCTTCGTCAATACACTTGGCAAAGTGTTGCCAACGTTAGCGTTGCTTACGCAGCACGTCCTCGTTACGTTTTCCTCCGTTCCTCCTATGACCCTC
This sequence comes from Prochilodus magdalenae, assembly GCA_024036415.1. Lineage (NCBI taxonomy): Eukaryota > Metazoa > Chordata > Actinopteri > Characiformes > Prochilodontidae > Prochilodus > Prochilodus magdalenae. The sequence continues at coordinate 213,295 of JAMWET010007756.1, forward strand.
TTCTGTCCTTTGGGTTTCCGGCTGTTGCCTCTCCCTCTGGTTTTGATTTACTGCCTGTCTTGCCCATGTCTGTTTTGGTCGCTCTGGACTCGCTCACAAGGCCACTTTAAACTCTTGTTCCATATTACCTCCGTGAGCATCTGGTTCAGTCCAGCGTCACACTGGAATGAGTTTTTCTGTTGGTTAGGGAGTTTAATTTGGTTCTAAATATATTATAAAAAATATAAATATTAATATAGGTGTTATAATAGTGAGTTACATGTTGATATGAACAATATGTTGAATCTTAGTCACAGAAATCAAATAAATGAATTTATAGATATTATATTAAGTAATATTTTTCTGTGACGCAGCTCAGAGGCATTCAAAGCTTCAGACGTCTGGTTCCTATCACTACCACTGTGAAGTCTCTGACTTGGTAAGGTCTCTGAATGGCTTTGTTTACATCTTAACAATGTCATCATGTAGGCATTATGAAAAATCCATTTTCAATCCGCTGAACGTGTTCAAATGTCTGGGAACGCCAGTGACCCCCTGTGGTTCGGGGATTCGTTTTTGTTTGCCCATTAAAAAAAAAAAGACAAGAGGAAAAGACAATGCGGCTACTACTGCAGACAGACGGAGAGACAGAGTACGTACTGATGCCATGTCTGGGCTCCTGCGGTGAGCAGAGGTCAGAGACACTGAGCGTGCAGCTTCCTGCTGCCTGTGTTTTTGAACAGCCACTGCACCCAGTGACGCTCTCTCTGTGTCTGTCTTTCACCCTTACTTATTTTCTTCTCAGCTCGTGACAGCTTGGCTGCTCGGGAAAGTTCTGGGGAAGGGTTTGAGAAAATCAACCAATCATAAAAGAGATGAAAAGATGTCACATGACCTCAAATGCTTTTTGTCATCCCTCAGTATAACATGTATGTGTATATATTGGAATAGAATGTCATTCTTTTGGCTCCATGGTGCAACATGCAACTGCTGCAGGCCTACATACAGTCATGTGAATTAGTTAGGGCACCCTATACAAGCCTATGTCTTTTTTTTTTATTATTTTTTTTTTTTACATTATACACATATAATATCAATGTTAACAATACTGGGAGATTCAAGTAATATAACTAAACAGTTGCAACTGAAGCAAATTCTTAAGTGCAATTCCAGGTGGGTTATTAATTAGGACACGCCCACATTTATTCCCACTTAAAATGGCTAAAATCACACACAGATTTATCATACCAGGTGCTTGTGCTTAGAACACAGTTACTCAGCATTTTGAAGGAGGCTTGCTTTGCTTAAACCTCAGCCATTTAGTTTGGTGTACTGTTAAAGTGAGCGTCAACACCATGATGAGGTCGAAAGAGCTGTCTGAGGCCTTCAGAAAGAAGACTGTAGCAGCTTATGAGTCTGTTAGGGGGTTTATCAGCCATTCCACTGTCCGGAAAATAGAGGAGGACATTTAAAACCACCCCTAACATGCCCCCGGTCTGGCCGTCCCAGCAAGTTCACCCTGAGAGCAGCCCACAGGATGCTAACGGAAGTCTCCAGAAAGCCAGGCTCCTGCTACTGTTGATTTGAAAGTGCATGTCTCATCAATCAGAAAGAGACTGAACGAGTTTATCCTGCATGGGAGGCGTCCAAAGAGGAAACCTTTGCTCTCTAAGAGAAACATGGTGGCTAGACTGAAGTTTGCTAGAGAGAACAGACAAAGACCAGGCCTTCTGGAATTATGTTCTCTGGACAGATGAAGTATTTGGACACCAGAAATGAGGAGTGAACCAAATACAGCATTCCAGGAAAGAACCTCATACTGACTGTAAAGCATGGCGGTGGGAGTGTCATGGTTCAGAATGGCTTTGATGCAGCAGGACGTGGCCAGCTCACCATCATAGAATCCACCAGTAATTCTATTGTGTATCAGATGGTCCTTGAGAAACATATGAGACCATCAGTACAAAAAATTAAAGCTGAAACGGAGCTGAACATGCGACATGGCAATGACCCAAAACATCCCAGTAAATCCACCAAGCACCGGCTGGAAACTAAGACATGGAGAGTTCTGGAATGGTGTCAAGCCCGGATCTTAATCCTGTTGAGATGCTGTGGGTGCTGTATATGTAAGAAACCCCTCCAACATCTCACAGTATAAGAGTTCTGTTTTGAGGAGTGGGACAAACGTTCCTCAGGCTGATGTTGGAGACTGGTAGATGGCTATAGGAAGCATCTCACTGAAATTAATTTAGCCAAATGGGGTAGCATTAGCTATTAGGGGGTGGGGTGTCCTAGCTTTTTCTCCTCTGTTAGAATATGCATTTTAGTTCATATTTAGTTTAATAAGTAAAACATTTTTGTTGCTTACCTGCAATTTAATCACTTCCTGTTCCAGAGATAAAATCAAGAAGACATTCGTATGTGAACGTCTTATGAAAGAACTGCATATTCCATGGGGTGTCCTAATTTTTTCACATGACTGCAGAGTGCAGATACACAGCACATGCAGAAATCACAAGAACATACACCCATCATCAAAATAGTAGCTGCACCCAGAAGGAATCAACCCACAGCAATGTTGGGCCTTATCGCTGTACCTATCGATGACCCATCAGCCACCATTGTGGACATTCAACAAGCAGTGGTGTCCTCCATGAGTCATCCTGTTGGTGCCTGTATACCACCATTGGCAGACGGCTGCACCACGCAGGACTACATGCACACAGACCGTTACCACGACTGTCCTTAACACCACGTCACCGTCACCAAAGACTGCAGTGGTGTCATGACATTCATGGAGTGTCCGGATCCGTGTGAGACATTTCTAGCTGTGTCTTGCTGAGAGATCCGATCTGCCCCAGGGAGGACAATCAGCATGTATTGGTGATCTTGATAGATTGATGAAAGGATGGATTGTGGATTGATGCCCAAACTGGTTGAGAGGGCCTTCCACATGGATAAGTGGGCCCAGATAATGCCACCAATAGGAACCTCCTTGAGGTATGCACTGCCCCCATCGAAAGTAGCTATGATAAGTCATAATAATGTGACTGTGATGAGATGCGGTGCTGTGAAATAAGATATTACAATAAATAACAAATATAAGATGCTATATTTAGACAAGACAATCCCTTTTCTCAATAGCATCACTCCAAAGACACCTTCCCTGGAAACGGGCATGTCTAAAGATGAGCACAAGCACACAATCCTCAAGCAAGTGACAAAGAACCCTGCAGTGGCGGTTAACGATCTGGGGGGCATCTGTCCGCACTCGATAACATCGTGTGGTCTATCAAAACGAAAACACTGAACAGGATTGGACTCCCCTGTTTCATGGGACAGGCTTCGGCTGAGGAAATCGCTGATCTCTTAAAATAGTGTCTGGGACTGTCAGTGCTGATTATGTAATGGAGGAATCACTGATCAAGTAATCAAAGCACCGACATACAAACCCTCTAAAAGCAGAACACACCCAACCAGGAAACAGGGAGCAGGAAGTTCCTGCAGATGTGCGGTAGAGGTGAAGGTGGAGGCCTTCTAGATGCGTGACTTGGATGCGTCTTGGCGCTGAACACCAAAAAAAACTTTGGCTGAAAGAGCGCCTACCACTGATGATAAGAGGGTTCCCCTATCGCTCAGAGGTGACTTCTGTTCTCCCTTTCTGAGACACTCCATGACACAAGTCATTGCCACGAACACACCATCGCAGTCTTTTGCAAAGCGTGACATAATGTTAAGGCCAGTTGTCGTAATGGGCATTGAACATTGAGTTGTGTGTGGTACCATGGTCGGCATAGTGGTTTTTGTTAGTGCTGTCGCCTCTCATAGCTAGAAGGGTCTGGGTCTTCAGTTTTCCCCAGCTGTGGCGTCCGTGGCCCTTTCTGCATTGGGTTTTGGGTTTTCACCCAGCATCTGCTCCGGTTTCCCTCCCACAGTACCCAAAGACATGCAGTCAGGTGGACTTTGGAGATGCTAAAATTGCCCCCCGTGTGTGTGTACGTTCGTGAGCTTCGCCCTGCAATGCCTGTGGCAAGCCTGTCCAGCGTGTTTCTGCACCAGTGGGCGCTGGGCTAGAGCTCCAGCGCCCCCTGCTTATCTCAGAAGGATAAGCAGCTTAGACGATGAATGAATGAACATTGGGTTGTCCCCCCCCCCCCCCCCCCCCAGTGCAAAAAGAGGAATAGAACTATTGTGGCTCCTACTTTACACAAGTTCAAAAGTCAATATGGATGTGTCTTTCTGCAGCTTGCAGGTCTGTAAAGGCAGCATTAATGCTGAGGGGTACATAGTCATTTGGATCAAACGTGAACTATCACTGAACCATGGCAAAAAGAAACATGGCTCCTGCTCTAGCTGGTTCAGAACACACCGCAGGCATCAGTCACCAAGTCCTGAATCCCCATCACTGAACCATACCTAATAGCACGTCATCTCCATCAGCACCAGTAACAGCTGGGATTGGATTGGGCATGGACTGGACAGTTCTTCTGGATGGATAGACCACATCAGTGTGTTCACGGATCAATCATATGTTCACATCAAGGAATCACAGTGGGTCCAGATTTCCGTAGGAGAATTCCCTGTAGAACTGGGGATTTGTAGCCACTGGTAGACCCGTATGACCCCCGTACGCTTTCCATACACCTGCAGATTCAGCTACTTCCTTCACACTATGGTCTTTGGCCACGCCCACATGCAGTCCCTCCCCTTCCTTTTAAGCCAATCATTAACATCTGCTCTGGAGCCATTTTCCACACATGCGAACGAGATACATTTCCCTGCCTGTAGTAGCACCTCTTCCAATCTGATGGAGTGCCCGTCAACTCACTGTATGGTATCTATAGCCCCATCATCCTGGTTTCAGCGCCATCTGCAGGAGCCTGGAAGTTAATATATATTATTATACTAATCAAAAACCAACAGATATATAAGATTGATGTTATAAGGTCTTAAATTAAAGATGGCAGTAAGTTGATTTTCAGTCTTGGTACTACCGAGTTTGACATCCCAGCTTAACCTGGGGCGCTAAAACAATAACCACTATCGGAGTGCCAGTTTCCAGTGCAGAAACCGAAACGAAACGGATCCGGTGTTGTGAGAAGGTCTCTTGCATCTGCACATATCAAATAATGCATGAGTTTACAAAGAACACATGCTGAAATGTTTTCTTTGATGTTTTTACCTTCCTGAGCAGGGGCCTTTCTGTGCAGACAGAAGTGGTTTTCATCCATACCTTTGTGGTGGGGCTTGGCTGCTCGGCAGCCTCCTCCCTCCTGCCGAGTATAAGTACTGAACATCCCAGGGCTTCTAAGTACCATCACAGGCAATCATGCTCAGTAAGATACTCGGAGCAGTCTAGTTGCTTTGTGCACGTAGCGGGTCCTATTCTGCGATATAAATGATCTCGTTTTCTGTACCTATGAGTATCTGGCATGTAAGTAGATTTGCACTTACCAGACTGTAGTACATTTTTCATAATCTCCTTTTATCTGCAGCCGTTTGGGTTTCATCCCTTCATCTAGCTTCTAAGTGCATCATTTCAGCGCACATCCCCATCTCCCTGTATCTGTCTCTTTTGTACAAATCATAACAGCTTCGTGACCGTGCTTAGTCCATCTGTGTCAAAGTGAAAAATCTTAATTAAATTAGTCAAATTATAAATGCGCTATTAAAGACAGGGATTTAGGTCTGGATCTTAATTCTGGACTACACCAGATGAATGGATGGATGGATGGGAGACTTTTAGTTTCCACAGCAGAAGTGGGTGCTTTCTGACCAGAGAGGATAGCAGGCAGGTCATCAATAGCCATAAAGCTTTCCCTGATGACCGGCATTAACAATCCCTCCCAGTCCAGCACAACTCTGCCCCACACCTACACCCAGAAGGAGGTGTGGGAGTGAGTTGCTCTTGGGAAGGACGATAAAGGTGACCAGGATCAATAACTGGTGATAAATTTAGACTGATATGATCAATATTTATTGAGCTACACATACAGAAGTCTGTCCCTCAGTATGCCGTCGGGCCGCCGTGTTTGCTAACCCAACACGCCAGACGTCTCGGTATGGAGCTGTAGAGGTTCCTAATGGAGTCCTGTGATCATCCATTTCATGCAGCTTGAACATCCTCACACAGTTGCTGCAGATGGTGCGGTAGTGGTGGAGGTGGAGTGACTCCAGGCCTTCTGGATGTGTGACAACAAACCGTTCATCTCAGTGCTGACCACGGTGCCTCCACACACGGGTTCGTTGGGTGTCTCCACCAAGACTAAAGCGGGACTCGTCACTGAAGATTCTGACATTCTGACTCCATGGCAGCCTGGCTTGACACCAGTGCAGTCTTTGGTGACGGTGACGTGGTGTTAAGGACAGTTTGTGGTCAAACAACGGTAAAAAAAGAAATGGTGTGTGCACGTAGTACCTGCGTTATGGTGAAGCCACTCTACTATGGTGCTGCACTAACAGGGTGACTCCTGGAGGGCATTCATTCCTCTTAATCCGTTTATCATAGACACATTCACACACAGTATGAAGGACAGTGCTGTGGCTAGCTCTTAGAACCCTGGGCCTGTACTGTATGGGCAGTTAGCATGGCTTTATTCTATGCTGCATAAGTCAGGAAAGGGTTAACGTACAGATGTGATGCACCTATGTATCATGTACATAGGATAGAGCCATGCAAACTGCCCCTCAGGTACAATCTTAGGGTTCTAGGACTTCTATAGAAGTACTACCGAGTGCTCCTATACGGTCAGTGGAGCTGATAAAGTGGACAGTGAGTGTAGGTACACCGATGTGTACGTAATGAAACGGCTGGTTAATGTATACCACCTGAACAGGTGTGTACCCTAACATGAATTAGCTGGAACTGTTTGTACCTGGTTTGTGCTTGGGGAGCACATCGAGCCTGGCGTGGTCAGTTTGGCCGTGTTAAGGCAGGTTATTTCCAATAAGCCTTTGTTTTATTTGGTTTCCTTTCCCAGATACCTCGCAGGATTGTTTCTGGGGGTTATGTTTTACTGTGTGTGCCTGTTCTAGAGATGAAGAGAGAGAGAGGAGGAGAGAGAGAGAGAGAGAGAGGTGGACACCATCCGAGAGAAGTCATTAATAGAGGTCTCTGATGGGTCTATCAAACAGTATGCCAAACACATTTAGTATTGTTAGTTGATTGTTACCACAGACAGCATAGACCTTCCCTCAGGCCAGTAACCCTCAACGCTAATGAAAACACTCATTCATAATTCAAACAAACGCTGCACACTCACACACACATACACTGGGGCCTTCACAATAACACTGGCATTGCAATATTTTCTTTGTGATAAATATTACAGTATTTGAAAAACAAAAAAGTGCCCAGAGAAGAGGCATCCTTCAGAGGCATCCTTTATTCTGGCCAGAGCTGCACAATGTCCACCCAATCACCGCTCACTTTATTTATTAATCTTACTTTATATATTATAAAGGTCTACCGTTTAATTTAAATCTGAGAAATGATCCCCCATATGATCTCAGTATTGTTATATGACTCAGTGTTATTATCTTTTTATAATAGGGTTAGTTACCTGCAGTAGTGTGCAAAAGTTAAAGACTGCCTATGCTTGGGTAATTTACAGTAAACAGGTTTTAAGTATAAGCTGTTTATTTGCTTTATGCAGTACATATATATTTCACAACAAAAATACAACCATATGAGATATTTGGTATTATACTGCATCCTTCCA
>JAMWET010007758.1:0-45149 GCA_024036415.1 Prochilodus magdalenae
AAACCAGAGTGCATCGCTGCTTTCAAGTGATTCATATGTGTTTGGGTCAGTCCGAGCATGGCAGTCAGTTTGTTGGTTCTCCCTCTCTGTACTCTTACCGGGACTGTAATTCTGGTTCTCTCAAAAGCTGCTCATTAAAACACCTGATCTAGAAACCCAATCAATCATACCAAAAACAAAACGTGTCCAAATGATACTTAACATACAATCTAGCCGACTATTCTTTATTTATTTCAAATAAATAAAACAGACGTTTCATCACATGTGAAACATCAGACCAGCCCACCTTTACACAACAACTAACAAGATCTGATACCGTGGCATGATGAAGAATGAAAGTCCAGAAGATAATCAGCAGTACGTCATGTATAATGTAGCTAAACGTAACATACACAGTGCAGTACGGCTCCACAGGGCAGTACACGTGTAGTCCATTGTGTAGTCTCAGTAATCTGGATAGCCTTTTATCTCGCTGTATGGTGGAGGACTTTCCATCGGTAGACTGTTCACAGTGGTGGTGTTGACTGTAGACAGTGGATACTGTAACATACAGAGAAATATGTTACATGTTATAAAAAACTATAGGCGATAAAAATTCACAAACTCTGTTCCCGCCAAGCTTAGTTACCCCTCTCCATTGTGGTGAGCAGAGAATGGACTTACCACTAAACCTTCTTCTGCGTTTGCAACCACTGTGATATTTACCTAGAGACATACAGAGAGCTTCATAAGCTTCATAGTTCATATACTGGGTGAGTTTCTATACTGAGCTGACCAAAAAACGAGTCACCAGTCTGCAGTCTGCACTACAGTACCTCTTCCCAATTTCTGGATTTCGTGACTCACACCACACAGGTATTTATAGTAGACTCATCATCCTCCTGCAGCTCCATTTGTCGGAGCCTGAAGTTACTACCACCTTAACCCTTTGAACACACCTATCTACCATCAATACCTGACGAGTACTGGTGCCCATGTCATGTCACAAAACAGGAGGAGATGAAGCCCGGCTGCAGAATGATCTCAACTACCCACTACATCTGCCTGAGCGACGGGAAGGTGCATCTCGGGACATCAGATGCAGGTTTGTGAAGAAAAGTACAAGCAAGCCAGGAGAGCAAATCCAGAAGCGAAGGACCAGGACCTGCCAGAGCGCGGTGAAACGGTGTACTGGTGTAAATGGTGAGAAGTGTTTCTGTGGATTGCCTCTGGTAATGACAACTGTTCAGAAGTGTATTAATCAAAGGTCCAGTTCTGGCGTTAGGTCCATAGGCCTAAAGTAAAACTCCGGCGTTGAATACAAATTTGAATGCATTTTGAACACTATTGCATTTGGAAAATTGTTGAAAATTGCAGGGGAGGCCAGGGTTGTAGTCCCGACCGCTGGGGAGGTCAGTGTTTAAAGGGTTAAATACGCAAGGTGACTCATTTTTTGGTCCGGTGAGCTCAGTTTATATACAGGGAGAGTCATTATAGTAGATAGCAAATATGTGTAAACCATTATCATTGACAGTACATGTTTAAGTCCTGGTCAAATGGAGACAAATGGAGGACAATATAAATATTAATACCTCAACAAAATCAGGTATTATACTAATTACTCAGTACTAAATACTCACATAAGGTCCAGGGCTGCAGGTGGCTCCACAGGCAAACGTTGAGACAAAGATGGAGATGATGAACTGAATTATGGAAATAATGAACAGCCCTATGATGAAAAAATCCTAAAAAAGAATATTAATATTAATAAATAGAAATTCATAAATTCACAATCTGGTTCAAAACTCAGCAGTTTACAAAGCCATCTGAGGACCCCATAGTTAAAAATCCCAAAATAGACCCCAAAGACCACAAAATTACAAATACACTAGGTGATTGATTGACATTCTTGGCTGCAGTATTACATTATTAGTGCGCAAAAATCAGAAACTTTTCATCTCTCAAACCTGTTCATGCTCCATATCAGAATCAGGATAAGGTTTTTTGGCCAAGTAAGTCAGCACACATTTGGTTTCAGCAGTTTGTGTCTCTCTAGCACTGAACCAATATACACATAACTGACTGTTCACCATATACATTATATACAATACACCTAATATACAATATACATAATATACAATATACATAATATACAATATACATAATATACAGCTCACAGTTCATATAGAAACACAGGTGGAATGGAGATTTAAATAGGAAGCTGGAGTACTGAGCGAATCATCCCGGCTTAACTCATCCCCAAGCTCACAGACTCGGGTCTGAACTCTCATCTGTGCAGCTGGGTTCTGGACTTCCTGACAGGTAGACCCCAGGTAGTGAGAGAACAGCTTCCCTTCCACGCTGACTCTGAGCACAGGGGCTCCTCAAGGCTGTGTCCTCAGCCCCCTCTTGTATTCCCTGTTTACACATGACTGTGTAGCCAGACACACATCCAACACCATCTTCAAGTTTGCTGACGACACCACCACCTAACCCTAACCCTCATCACAGATGGAGACGAGACTGCCTACAGAGAGGAGGTCAGCGCCCTGTCAGAGTGGTGCTACCACAACAACCTCAGTCTCAACATCAGCAACACTAAGGAGATGATCGTGGACTACAGGAAGCTGCAGAGGGGTGGTCACTCTCCCCTCACCTGGTCACTCCACGCCAACAAAGTCTGAGATCTGCCCGTCAGCGCCTCTTCTTCCTGCGAAGGCTTATGAGGTTTGGTCTGCCTCCTGACATCCTCACCAACTTCTACAGATGCACCATAGAGAGCATCCCTGTCTGGTATGGCAGCTGTACTGCCTACAACCGCAAGGCCCTAAAGAGAGTGGTGAGGACAGCGGAGTCCATCATAGGCAGCAAACTTCCGGACCTACAGGACGTCTACCAGTCCCACCCCCCTAGGACATCTACCAGTCCCACCCCCCTAGGACATCTACCAGTCCCGCTGCCTGAGGACATCTACCAGTCCCGCTGCCTGAGAACAGTCACCAGTCCCACTGCCTGAGGACATCTACCAGTCCCTCTGCCTGAGAACAGTCACCAGTCCCACTGCCTGAGGACATCTACCAGTCCCTCTGCCTGAGGACATCTACCAGTCCTGCTGCCTGAGGAAAATCCAAAAAAATCCGGTTGGAATGTAGCCACCCAGCACACAGCCTGTTCACCTAACTGCCATCAGGCAGGAGGTACCACAGCATCCAGGCCAGAACAAACCGGCTAATGAACAGTTTCTACCCACAAGCCATCAGGTTCCTGAACAAGCTGTAAGCCTTTCAACAAAAGCAACAACACTACCAACACCACGAGCACCACCAACACCTCTGCACTTGGACATTTTTTTAGCATTAATATTCTTAATATATCACCGCTATGGACAACATCACTGAGTCACTGTACACAACAGGAATAGATAAATATACATATTTATTTTATAGCTGCGCTCTCTTTTAGACATCCCTGTCTAATAAAGGCACATATCAGAGAATTTCTACAGGGTTAGGGTCTCTGTATATTCTGTATGGTTTGTTTATTTTGTATTTATTTAATATAACTATTATATCTCTTTATTTTAATATGTTTAGTGTGTATATAGTCTTGTCCTCCTGTAGAGTATCAACCTGAGCCTCACCACAAGCATTTCAATGGGGGGGGAATGGAGGGGGCATCCTAGAGTCATCCAAGAATCTTTGGCCCTGACCTCCAGACCTGCTGGCTGATTTGACTTCTCATCCCTAACTATCCCCACCACCCCAGCCCCAGTTGCCTAAGCTATGTTGTACTGCTCATGTAAGTCAATAGAAACAGATTTTTGGCCCAAAGTCATTTTAGGCTTTTTTTTTTTTTTGGTCCATTTATCACATAATTTACACACACAAAAATGACTTTGATATTCAAACCCTGAACACTGATATGTGGTACATTGATTGAATATTAATATATGCCACATACTGCCCCCATGCTGGGCCGGCATGGTACTACACATGACGTCTGATGGGCTGCAACTGATTGAGGATTTTCTGAGACTGCCCTGTGTTGGCTGAGCTAGTCAGTATTTTCTCTGGAGTTCTGAATCATTATTTGAAGTTCAGTTTTGGTGACTAGCTTTTATTTCACTCTTTATATACCTTATGTAATATATTCATATGCCACTGGAAATGAAATCAGTGCTGGTCAAAAGAAAGAAAGCAACACACAATTTAACATGCTGAATGTGTTGAAAATCAAATAGCCTTACCCACTGTCCCCAATCATCAAATACAAAACAGCAAATCAGGATGGCTATCCCTGCAGCTACTGAGCTAATCACGTTCATCGCCAGAGCAGCGTTCACCTGGACGAGAAACAAGAAAGCGTTTTTTATGCAATTACTAATAAATTACATAAATACAATTAAATATATACACATATAAATTAGTAAAAGTAAAGACATCAAACTATAAAAAAGCACTTATGGAAATACGCAGTCCACCTTAAAAACCTCCAAAATGAAACTTTATTCATATAAGATCACCAACAACAATACAAACACACACACACACACACACACACACACACACACATATACACAAAATAAATGCATTGATTATGCTGTATTGTACTGTTTCATCCTAAAAGCAATATATACATTAACAATGAACTTTATTGTATTAGTGTAATTACCTTTTTATTTTTATACATGTGTAATTCAATAATAAACCATATACAATTAAAACACACACAACTAGAACAAATATAGACACAATGTATATGAAAAACTAAAATCTATTATATACTTTCTGCAATGAACATTAAACTGTAGTTGGTGTACATACCAGACAGAGACGAAGCTTAGCACCTGCAGCCGCAGTAAGAACGCCAGTGGGGAGGAACTGACGGAGAGAAAAGTGTTTTCATGTAAACTGATATTGGGCAGGAATTAAACAAGTATCTCTGACTGAGTGAATAAACATCAACCTTACCACAGAAGCCATCACTAATGCAGTTATACTGAAGCCAGGGAGGTACTCAGTAGCAACGGTCAGCACAATACCAAGTATCACTGCCAACAAGCCAATCATTATTTGAACAGTCTGTGGGGGGACAAACAGGTAGACGTTAGACTGATATGATACAGGACGATCATTTTCAGTACAGGTGAAATTAGTCACTTCACAGAAACAGAGTGAAAGAACAAACCATGTCATGTCTACTGTGGGTCTCCCTGAAGATCGTTTTGTCTACTGAACTGTTGTTTTGTGAACAGAATGTAATTTAAGATGGGAATCTCATTTCTTTGACTTCAATATTCTTAGCGTAATAAAATTTGATAGGACAGGCCAATGTCTCCAGTGCTCCTGATCCCATGCAGTTACTCCACTCCAGAATCGTGTCTGTTTTTTAATGGGGTGCAGTTCGAGAGTCCGAAGGTCAGGACTATCCAGTACTGGTTCTGGTTTTTGTCCCAAGCGCACAGAGATTCTTTGGATTCTCTGAATTTTTTAATGATGGTATGTGGTGCAGATGATGATCATCTCCAAGTTCTTTGGTGTTGCATGTTGAGAAATGGTCCTCTTGAATTGCTGCTCTTATTGCCAGTGCAGTCTTTACAGAGTGGTGACCCCTGTCCTTCTTAACATCTGAGAAACTCCACCTCTCAGGGAGTCTCTTTATACCCAGTCATGTGACTAATCTGCTTCTAATTAACCTAATTAGCGGTGAGATGTTCCACCAGGTGTCTTTGTTAGCATGACGGAGCTTTACCAGGCTTTTGTTTCTGCTGTCTAAACTTTACTAAAATGTGTTCCTGGCATCAAATTCAATAAAGGCTCATATATATATATATATTTCAGAAACAATATAGTTTCTTAGATTCAGCATTTGATTTGTTCTCTTCATTGTACTTTCAGTTAAATTTGGGGTTTGAGAATCTTGTCCTGTCTCGTCTTTCCCCCTGTTTGTCTTTGTTTCTCTGGTTTCCTGTTTGTCTCTTTTTCTCTTGTCATTTCCATGTGACTTTTGTTGTCCTGCTCCATGTGCCCTGTTTGTTTTGGTCATTGCTCCTCCTGTCTCTGTCCTCTTGTCCTGCCCCTCACCTGTTCTTAGTTTGTAGCTCCGCCCCTTCCCAGGTGTTACTTGTTAGTCCTTGTTCATTTGTACTCCCAGTTCTTCCCATTCTTCTTGTTTGGGGTTTTGTCTCCATGTCTGTTGTTTATGTAACCCTGCTCCCAGTCGTTTCTCAGTGTGCTAGTGTCTTTGGTTTTGGTTTAGTTTGATTCTATTAAAGACTTAGACTTCCATCCTACTTCCTCGAAGTGTCCCATGTAACAGAAAAGTGGTTTTTGAACAATGTCCCAACTTTTTGGGGGTTGTAGATTATGAGGATTGAGGAAATCAAAGAGGTGCTAATACTTTTTCATGGCACTTCATGTAGATAGGTGGAATTCATGACAACACAAAAACAATGGATTCAGAGAAGGCTGTTTTCAGAGCTGAAGTTCCATATGGTACCAGTCAAAAGTTTAGACACACCCCTCTAACTGGACGTAGTTAGTGATTTTAAAGACTCTACAGTCGTACACTGAACAGCTCCAACTGATGAGAATCTGAACCAGTCCATATCCTGATACACCACATCCACTCCTGATGTACACAGTATGATACTCCTCCATATCTCCACCTCTAATATATATTTAGTGGTGTAAAAACTTTGATCTCTTTTTCTGCACAGTGTAAAAGCTCTAGTTCTCCTTTCAGGTTAGTGAATATTCATGATGGACCGACCAATAGAATCACTCCAAACCTGCTTAGTAATAAACCTTGTTCTATCAGCTTCACTGCAGGGTAAGGAAGCTGCTCCATCCTCCTGTAAAGATCCACTTTGGAGGGTTTTAAGGTGGACTGTATAATTCCATGAGGGCTGTTTTACAGTTTGATGTCTTCACTTTTATTCTACTGTAAAGCTTTAAGATCAACAGAAGGAGAACCTGCTATGAGGACGTGTCTAAGCGTTTGACTGGTAGTGTATATAGACTAGACTGTAAACTTACATACGCAATAATTAAATATTACAACAAGCTTTAATATTACAGCAAGAGAAGCTCAGCTAGTGGCTACGTAACACAAACAGGACTTACTCCCAGAGTTTTGGGCCATCCTTTCAGAAACTTCTGAACCGGGTTTACACTGGAGATAACTTGCCCAGGTTCACTTGATGGGGGGAGCACTTGGCTCACAATGGTGTTGCCATTAGCTGTGTTAGAGAGAGGAACAGCAGTGCCCGACATCTTTACAGCAAGCTGGACTATTCACCTGTGACAAAACACACATTCACCACACGGTCAGTCCCACACCAAACACAGAGGTCTATGGTATAAGATCAGAATTAGAGCAGCTATAAGCTGTTGAATTTCTGATGCTCTCTTAGTTCTTTGATGAAAATAAAGATTTAGTTTTTTTAAGGAGCTGAAATTTGGAGGAGACGTCCCATAGTAGGAGATTTTCTCAGCAATGTGGGGGAATTGTTGCCACATTATGCAGCAGGGTTAGTTCAGTTGGGCTGGAGTCATCGTCTTCTGCTGGATGTCACTACAGGATTCTCTGTAACTCCTTCAATCATTTTTAGTTTCTAGCACTTTTAGACAATCTGTACTTACTTTTATTGAGTTTATCGTTTCCTTTATCATCTTTATAAGTTTTAGTCTTTTACTATACTTGTTATATACAAGCAGATTGGACCTGAAAGAACTGGAACTCCTATTGATGCCTCACTAAAGAAGGGCGTGATCATGGAAAGGTTCTAAGGTTTCGTTATTGTTGTTGGATTTTGGGATCTGAGGGAGCATTGAGACCCGGAGACGGGTATTACATCATACTTAACAAGCCTAATGTAGAAATATGGAGCGTTTCAAGTTAAAACTCACAAACTAAACCAGGACTAATAAAACATGAACAGTAAACATGACGTACATACAGGAACCCATGTCACGTCCCACTGGAAATACTCAATCTGTTGATCCTTCCACTCAGTACTCATGAGCAGTTAGTTTTAATATGAAACACCAGAAAAGAGCAAAGTAACTTACACACACTAAACACAAAGATCTACCATTAGCTATAACAACACCAGCAGTATAAACCTGAAATAGAATTATGATCTATATAAGTATTATTAGTTGGGTACCTGATACGGAGAGCTGCTGCTTTCTTCGTGTAGTGCAGCTGGTCTGTGCGCTGCAATGCTTCCTGTTATGGGTCCTGAAGGAGCTCAGGGCTGATGTTCTCTGAGATTAATGTTCAGTTTCACTTTGCTGATTCTTGTGAAATGACTTCATGAGCTGCGTGAAAATCAAATTACCAGGGCAGCTCCCTGGTTACTGCACATCCGCTAAGGAATGGCATTCGCTGTTTCCCATAGAAAACGCATGGTGTGATTATGTAATTTTGTTTGTGTGGTGGGGGTGGTGTGGGGTTTAGGTGGGCGGTTCTCAGAATCCTGCTGGCAGTCACACTGCACACAATACCCAGATGTAGTTTCACTACATTACTGATGTTTATCAAATACTAAATATGTGTCACAAGAAAGAAAGAACATAATAGAGAAACAGTTTATGGTGTTATATATATATATTATATGCTAGGAAATAAAATCTCCAAGTTTGCTGATTTTCATCTCTCCCTTCCTTTACTTAGTGTTTTCTTTCTCTTTGTGTACATATATATATATATATTTTTTCTCTCTCCTTTTATATTGATATTTATTTTTTAAAACTGTCGGAATGGAGGAACTGCAAAGTAAGAAATTTCATTGTACAATGTTAACTGCTTGTTATGCTGTGCATATGACAATAAAACTCTTGAATCTTGAATCTTTCTATGTCATTTGAACCCAGCAGGTAAACGTTTCAAGACGACCAGAATTGCTCGGTGGAGTCAGTCAGAATGAAACCTCCTCACATTAACTTCTACTGAAAGTCAGGCATGGTTTCCCTCTCTCCTGTAACATTACCATTTTGTTCTTGGACAGCGGTGATCTGCATATTCAGCATGTTTGGTCTAGAGAGCACATGTTCTTAGCCACAGTGACCCTACACACATGTAGAAGCAGCAACAATAAATTCATCCTTGGAATAAGGAATATAATAAAAACTCATTAACCCTCTCCGGTTTTCTGGGGTCCATAGTGATCAAGCAGGACCTGTAAAAACTCCCATAAACACCCATACTGCTTCACTGCTAATGAATTCAAATAGGAACTTTGTAGAAATCATGTTGAAAATATATTATATATATTATATACGTTATTACTTAGGTGTAAGTGTAAAAATTAAGTATATTTTAATGGATATATACACACACGTGGACAAAATTCTTCTTCTTCTTGATCTGTCATCAGTTTTCCTCCTGCGTCAATGTCCAGGGAGGTTGGCTACAGTCCCATGGATCTTAAATTTCTGAATAATATATGCAGCTGTAGCCACAGGAACATCAAGCTGCTTGGAGATGGTCTTATCACCTTTACCTTTACCAGGCTTGTCTATCATTCTCTTTCTAATGTCCTGAAACAACTCTTTCCTTTGCTTCCTCTGGTCCATGGTGAGTGTGGTACACACCTTGTCACCAAACAGCACAGTGACTCCCTATAGCCCTATATATAGGCCCACTGAACTGTGATGCTAATTAGTGAACACACCTTGATTTACCATGTCCCTTTGGTCAGGGGTCACAGTTTCAGGAGGTTTTTTTTTTTTAAATAATTCTGTTGAAGCACGGTTGAAAAGCAATGTCTGACTTTCATTTGTTCATTTTCATAGAATTTTTATTCATTATTACATTTGTCAGATTTAAGTTATTTCTGTAACCATTGTGGGTTTTTCTTTCATTAACTGACGGGTACCAACAATTTTGTCCACGTGTGTATAGATAGATAGATACTTTATTGATCCCAAAGGGAAATTCTAGACATCCAGTAGTACATATATTACATATGTATATATTACATTTTAATGTACTAGAAATGTACATTATTGTTTATGTATCTCTAAATGAATCTAAGTCTCAAAATAGTACATCTAAGTACAGTTAGTTCTATTGAAGTATATATTTAATAGCACTAATGATTATAATTAGCATACTCATATAAAATTAGTTTATGAAAATAGCGCACTTTCCATACATTAATTATGAAAAAGGAAGTACACTAAGCATTATTAAATTAAGTGGGTTTTTTCTCTCAGGATTTTCTTGTCTACTGAACTGTTGTCAGCTGCACCAACTCCAGACTCTTCAGTCTGATTATGAGATGTCTGTGTACCTCTTGTTTTCCACTAACAGTCCAATTTACTCTCATCCTTCATTTATTACATTTCTAATACTTTGTATATCAGTTTGGTAAATCAGTTTTCAGTGTTAGAAACTACAGTAAAACTACAGTAAAACTAGTTCTATATAAGTAAAAAGTTAACAGCACTAAAGGGAAAGTTATTTACCATACTATGTACATAGTCATAATTCAGTATTTTTACACAATTTTACCGTTAAAACACAAAGGAAGTATACTAAGTGTGCTTTGCATCAAATCAACTGAATCATTGTTTAGAGCATAATAGTTACACCGTTACTAAATCACTCTGTTTTAATCGTAATACTAAATAAACTTAATACTTAATAAATGTAAAACTTATTTCTTAAAAAGAGTGTAACAACAGAAAAACATGGCGGTGTGAGAAGTAAAGGCAAAAAAGATGAATCAGTCGTATATCATCTATAATGTGAAATGTGACATCCACAAGCTATATAGTTAGACGGTGGCAGTGCATAGACAGGCCTATTACGATGTTTCCTCTGGAGAGTGTGACGTCTCCGTGATCTGCTTAGGCTTTTATCTCGGAGACTGCTGGTGGACTTCCCATTGGTAGACTAGTCATGGCGGTATCGTTGTTTACATACATTGAATACTGTAAAACAGAGAACATGTACACAGTGTACACCGGCAGCTTAGCTCTGGTAAATATGTGGTATATGACATTTGATTGTAACTTCACTCTAAGTACAGCATTAACCCTCAGACCTCTACACTTCACACATGGTAGTCATTTATGACAGGGGCTCTCAAACTTTCCAACCTCTCGGCCCACCAACTATTAAGCATAACAGCCCACAAGAAACCAGAGTGCATTTTTTTTTATCATTATTTATTTATTTTTTCACGTTTCTCATTTCCCAAGTGCTGTCATCAGTGTGATTCCTCACACAGTATGTTCTGTCTGTCTGCCAGACGTCACGGTATGGACCTGTATAGAGGTTCCTAATGATGTCCTGTGATAATCCATCCCATGCAGTTTGAATATCCTCACACAGTTCCTGCAGATTTTGCCATGACAGTCTGGTACGGACACCACTGCAGTCTTTGGTGACGGTTGTTGTGGTGTTAAGGATAGGCGTGGTAACGGTCCTGTGGGCATGTAGTCCTGCATGGTGGCGGCCGTCTGCCAATGGTGCTGCACTAACAGGAGACTCATGGAGGACACCACTGCTCGCTGAACATCTGCTATCATATGTGTTGGGTCAGTGCGAACTTGGCAGACAGTTTGTTGGTTCTCCCTCTCTGTACTCTTACAGGACTGTAACTCTGGTTCTCTCAAACCTGCTCATTTAAACACCTGATCTAGAACACAATCATTCATACCAAAACAAAACATGTCCAAATGATACTAACATACAATCTAGCACTATTCTTTATTTATTTGAAATCAATAAAGCAGACGTTTTTTTTTTATCACATGTGAAACATCAGACCAGCCCACCTTTACACAACAACTAACAAGATTTGATAACGTGGCATGATGAAGAATGAAGTCCAGGAAGATAATCAGCAGTACGTCATGTATAATGTAGCTAAACGTAACATACACAGTGCAGTACGGCTCCACAGGGCAGTACACGTGTAGTCCATTGTGTAGTCTCAGTAATCTGGAGAGCCTTTATTCTCACTGTACGGTGGAGGATTTTCCGTCGGTAGACTGTTCACGGTGGTGGTGTTGACTGTAGACAGTGGATACTGTAACATACAGAATATGTACATGTTATAAAAGCTATAGGTGGTAAAATTCACAAACTCTGTTCCCGCCAGCTTAGTTACCTCTCCATTGTGCTGAGCAGGGAATGGATTTACCATTGAACCTCCTTCTGGGTTTGCAACCACAGTGATATTTACCTAGAGACATACAGAGAGCTTCATAAGCTTCATAGTTCATATACTGGGTGAGTTTCTATACTGAGCTGACCGCCCAAAAAAATGAGTCTCCTTTTAGCCAAATCATTAACATCTGGAGACGGAGACATTTTCCACATATGGAACGCGTACATTCCCTGGCACTATAGCACCTCTTCCCCATCTACTGATCCCATCACTCACACCCCGCAGGCCACATTTATAGTATAGATATCACATCCTCGTTGTACACGGTCACTTTTAAGGTGGGGTACAGTGCGCATGTGCGCGGTGGAGAGCCAGAGCTGAATGATGGAGAGTGTGGAGGAGAAATGCGGGAGAGTGACTGCATGTGGTGAACAGTGCTGGGTTGTAGTGTGGGACCGTCCAGCTTACATTTGTCTGGGAAGTTGTGATGAGCTCCTTACACTATGGTCTTCTCTCATTGTTCAATAAAAACACTCCGAAAGCCCCTGCACGACGTGTGTCCTCTGCGTGTCTCTTCACACACAGCTACGTAGACACCTCTGCATGAGAGCACCCACCTAACACCAGGTACTTCCATTCTTTAGACTCACGCATCATCCATGCTGCAGGATGCTGAATTTACTACCACCTTAAACACACAAGGTGACTCTCTTTTTTGGTCCGATGAGCTCAATTTATATACAGGGAGAGTCATTACAGTAGATATCAAATATGTGTAAACCATTATCATTGACAGTACATGTTTAAGTTCTGGTCAAATGGAGACGAATGGAGGACAATATAAATAATAATACCTCAACAAAATCAGGTATTATACTAATTACTCAGTACTAAATACTCACATAAGGTCCAGGGCTGCAGGTGGCTCTACAGGCAAATGATGAGACATAGATGGAGATGATGAACTGAATTATAGAAATAATCAACAGCGTTGCAAGAATGGAATTTACTCGGTCCTAAAAAAGAATATTAATATTAAAAAATAGAATTTCATCACAATCTGTTTCCAAACTCAGCAGTTTAAAAACCATCTGAGGACCCCATAGTTAAAAAATTAGGCACCACAGACCCCGAATTACAAAAGCACTAGATGATAGACTGGCATTCTTTCTCAACTACTCTTCATTCATCTCTCAAACCTGTTCATGCTCCAAAGCAGAATCAGGATAAGGTTTATTATTGGCCAAGTAAGTCACACACACAAGGAATTTGGTTTCGGCAGTTTGTGTATCTCTAGTACTGAACCAATATACACATAACTGACTGTTCACCATATACATAATATACAATATACATAATATACAGCTCACAGTTCATATAGAAACACAACACTATTTAAGGTGGAAGGTATTTAAGTTTGAATAGGAAGCTGGAGTACTGAGATAATCTCATCTTAATTCTCCCACATCAGTCTCAGATCTCCTTCCTTGTACCTCAGCTACAGATTGTTCATTGTGACCCAAATCATGGAGAAGATCACGAGCTGTTAAGGAGTCTTAATGCTTGGAGTCGACTTTATTCTGCCCCCTCCGTGTTTTCCCCCCTCTGTATTCAGAAGATAACAAGCTGTTGATTGCAGTTCCAGACATATAGAAACCGTTTCTGAAGAGTCTGTGCTGTGGACCAATTTCAGTTTCTTCAGTGCTGTACACTCAACTCTGTCAAATGTTCCTCAAGATGAATACAGTAGGGGAGGAGACATAGAGGGGTTCCTAGTGGTCATGCCTAGTGTCATCCTGATTTGACCTCCTCATCCCCTAACTATTTCCATCAACCCACTACAGTTTGCCTAAGCTATGTTGTACTGCTCTTGTAAGTCAATGGAATCAGATTTTTTGGTCCAAAGTCATTTTAGGCTTTTTTTTTTTGGTCCCATTTATCACATAATTTACACACATGAAAATGACTTTGATATTCAAACCCTGAACACTGATATGCGTTACGTTGATTGAATATTAATATATGTCACATACTGCCCCCATGCTGGGCCTGCATGGTACTGCACATGACGTCTGACCGGCTGCAGCTGATTGTGGATTTTCTGAGACTGCCCTGTGTTGGCTGAGCTAGTCTGTATTTTCTCTGGAGTTCTGAATCATGATTTGAGTTCAGTTTTGGGTAACTATTTTTTTATTTCACTCTTTATCGACCTTAATGTAATATATTCATATGCCACTGGAAATGAAATCAGTGCTGGTCACAAGAAGAAAAGCAACACACAATTGAAATATGCTGAATGTGTTTGAAAATCAAATAGCCTTACCCAGCGCCTCCAACCGAAAAATCCAAAATACAGGGAAAACAGGATGATGGCTATCCCTGTAGCTACTGAGCTAATCACGTTCATCACCAGAGCAGCCTTCACCTGCACGAGAAACAAGAAAACGTTTTTATGCTATTACTAATAAATTACATGAAATAAATCAAATTAAATTAATTACTATACATACATATATATATATATATATATATATAAGTAAAGACATCAAACTATTAAATAGCAGTCTTGGAAATATGCAGTCCACCTTAAAAACCTCCAAAATGAAACTTTAGTCATATAAGATCACCAAGAATAATACACACATACACATATATATATATATATATATATATATATATATATATGTGTATGTGTGTATTATTCTTGGTGATCTTATATGACTAAAGTTTCATTTTGGAGGTTTTTAAGGTGGACTGCATATTTCCAAGACTGCTATTTAATAGTTTGATGTCTTTACTTATATATATATATATATATATGTATGTATAGTAATTAATTTAATTTTATTTATTTCATGTAATTTATTAGTAATAGCATAAAAACGTTTTCTTGTTTCTCGTGCAGGTGAAGGCTGCTCTGGTGATGAACGTGATTAGCTCAGTAGCTACAGGGATAGCCATCATCCTGTTTTCCCTGTATTTTGGATTTTTCGGTTGGAGGCGCTGGGTAAGGCTATTTGATTTTCAACACATTCAGCATATTCAATTGTGTGTTGCTTTCTTTCTTTTGACCAGCACTGATTTCATTTCCAGTGGCATATGAATATATTACATAAGGTCTATAAAGAGTGAAATAAAAACTAGTTACCAAAACTGAACTTCATGATTCAGAACTCCAGAGAAAATAGAGACTAGCTCAGCCAACACAGGGCAGTCTCAGAAAATCCACAATCAGCTGCAGCCCCTCAGACGTCATGTGCAGTACCATGCAGGCCCAGCATTGGGGCAGTATGTGACATATATTAATATTCAATCAACATACCAACATATCAGTATTCAGGGTTTGAATATCAAAGTCATTTTGATGTGTGTAAATTATGTGATAAATGGACCAAAAAAAAAAGCCTAAAATGACTTTGGGCCAAAAATCTGATTCCATTGACTTACAAGAGCAGTACAACATAGCTTAGGCAACTGTAGGTGGGGTTGATGGAAATAGTTAGGGATGAGGAGTCAAATCAGGATGACACTAGGATGACACTAGGACCCCTCTATGTCTCCTCCCCTACTGTATTCATCTTGAGGAACATTTTGACAGAGTTGAGTGTACAGCACTGAAGAAACTGAAATTGGTCCACAGCACAGACTCTTCAGAAACGGTTTCTATATGTCTGGAACTGCAATCAACAGCTCGTTATCTTCTGAATACAGAGGGGGGAAAACACGGAGGGGGCAGAATAAAGGAGTCGACTCCAAGCATTAAGACTCCTTAACAGCTCGTGATCTTCTCCATGATTTGGGTCACAATGAACAATCTGTAGCTGAGGTACAAGGAAGGAGATCTGAGACTGATGTGGGAGGATTAAGATGAGATTATCTCAATACTCCAGCTTCCTATTCAAACTTAAATACCTTCCACCTTAAATAGTGTTGTGTTTCTATATGAACTGTGAACTGTATATTATGTGTATTGTATATTATGTATATGGTGAACAGTCAGTTATGTGTATATTGGTTCAGTACTAGAGATACACAAACTGCCGAAACCAAATTCCTTGTGTGTGCTGACTTACTTGGCCAATAAACCTTATCCTGATTCTGCTTTGGAGCATGAACAGGTTTGAGAGATGAATGAAGGGTAGTTGAGAAAGAATGCCAGTCTATCATCTAGTGCTTTTGTAATTCGGGGTCTGTGGTGCCTATTTTGGGGTTTTTAACTATGGGGTCCTCAGATGGTTTTTAAACTGCTGAGTTTGGAAACAGATTGTGATGAAATTCTATTTTTTAATATTAATATTCTTTTTTAGGACCGAGTAAATTCCATTCTTGCAACGCTGTTGATTATTTCTATAATTCAGTTCATCATCTCCATCTATGTCTCATAATTTGCCTGTAGAGCCACCTGCAGCCCTGGACCTTATGTGAGTATTTAGTACTGAGTAATTAGTATAATACCTGATTTTGTTGAGGTATTATTATTTATATTGTCCTCCATTCGTCTCCATTTGACCAGAACTTAAACATGTACTGTCAATGATAATGGTTTACACATATTTGATATCTACTGTAATGACTCTCCCTGTATATAAACTGAGCTCACCGGACCAAAAAAGAGTCACCTTGTGTGTTTAAGGTGGTAGTAAATTGATGGTGCTGCTGGATGATGATGAGTCTACAATAAATACCTGCAGGTTGTGCGGGCTATAGTGCAGGGAATGTCTCGTTCCATGTGTGGAAAATGACTCCAGAGCAGATGTTAATGATTGGCTAAAGGAGTGACTGCATGTGGGTGTGGCCAAAGACCATAGTGTGAAGGAAGTAGCTGAATCTGCAGACGTATGTAAGCTTACGGTCATACAGGTCTACCAGCAGTGGCTAAAATCCCAGTCTACAGGGAATTCTCCTCGGAAGGAGATCTTCAGGGACTGCATCCACCAAATCTGACCCAACTGACCAATTCTTTGATGTAAGGGTGTCTATACATTGATGTGGCCTCCATCCAGAAACTTGCCCAGTACATGCTAAAGCCAATCCCAGCTGTTACTGGTGCTGGTGGAGGTGCTTCGTCTCCATATGTTTCAGTTGCTGGTGACTCATTTTTTCTCCGGTCAGCTCAGTATAGAAACTCACCCAGTATATGAACTATGAAGCTTATGAAGCTCTCTGTATGCCTCTAGGTAAATATCACTGTGGTTGCAAACCCAGAAGGAGATCAATGGTAAATCCATTCCCTGCTCAGCACAATGGAGAGGTAACTAAGCTGGCGGGAACAGAGTTTGTGAATTTTACCACCTATAGCTTTTATAACATGTACATATTCTGTATGTTACAGTATCCACTGTCTACAGTCAACACCACCACTGTAAACAGTCTACCGACGGAAAATCCTCCACCATACAGCGAGATAAAAGGCTATCCAGATTACTGAGACTACACAATGGACTACACGTGTACTGCCCTGTGGAGCCGTACTGCACTGTGTATGTTACGTTTAGCTACATTATACATGACGTACTGCTGATTATCTTCCTGGACTTCATTCTTCATCATGCCACGGTATCAGATCTTGTTAGTTGTTGTGTAAAGGTGGACTGGTCTGATGTTTCACATGTGATAAAAAAAAAAACGTCTGCTTCATTGATTTCAAATAAATAAAGAATAGTGCTAGATTGTATGGTAGTATTATTGGGACACCTTTTGTTTTGGTATGAATGATTGGGTTCTAGATTAGGTGTTTAAATGAGCAGGTTTGAGAGAACCAGAGTTACAGTCCTGTAAGAGTACAGAGAGGGAGAACCAACAAACTGTCTGCCAAGTTCGCACTGACCCAACACATATGATAGCAGATGTTCAGCGAGCAGTGGTGTCCTCCATGAGTCTGGCAGACGGCTGCACCACACAGGACTACATGGATGATGCCTATCCTTAACACCACGTCACCGTCACCAAAGACTGCAGTGGTGTCGTACCAGGCTGTCATGGCAAAATCTGCAGGAACTGTGTGAGGATATTCAAACTGCATGGGATGGATTATCACAGGACACCGTTAGGAACCTCTACAACTTCATACCGAGACGTCTGGCATACGGAGAGACATCTCTCTCTCTCACACCGACACACATACTGTGCGAGGAATCAACTGATGCCAGCACTTGGGTTCTTGTGGGGCTGTTATGCTTAATAGTTGGTGGGTCGAGAGGTTGGAAAGTTTGAGAGCCCCTGTCATAAATGACTACCATGTGTAAAGTGTAGAGGTCTGAGGGTTAATGCTGTACTTAGAGTGAAGTTACAATCAAATGTCTTACAGTCATGTACCACATATTTACCAGAGCTGAGCTGCCGGTGTACACTGTGTACATGTTCTCTGTTTTACAGTATTCAATGTATGTAAACAACGATACCGCCATGACTAGTCTACCAATGGGAAGTTCACCAGCGGTCTCCGAGATAAAAGCCTAAGCAGATCACTGAGACGTCACACTCTCCAGAGGAAACATCCTAATAGGACTGTCTATGCACTGCCACCGTCTAACTATATAGCTTGTGGATGTTACATTTCACATTATAGATGATATACGACTGATTCATCTTTTTTGCCTTTACTTCTCACACCGCCATGTTTTTCTGTTGTTACACTCTTTTTAAGAAATAAGTTTTACATTTATTAAGTATTAAGTTTATTTAGTATTACTATTAAAACAGAGTGATTTGATGCAAGGGTGTTTTAACGGTGTAACTGAAATCCCTTTATGCTCTATTGGTTTTAATGATTCAGTATTTGATTGGCAGGTCTGTGTGCAAAATATTGGTTGATTGTGTTTTTATGGATAAATAAGCCCACTTAGTATACTTCCTTTGTGTCATAATTAATGTACTAAAATTGTGCTATTTTCAATATACATTATATATGAATATGTACATAGTATGTTAAATACTGTATATGATCTTTAGTGCTGTTAAAAGTTTACTTATATAGAACTACTTGTAGTTAACTGTAGTTTTACTGTAGTTTCTAACACTGAAAACTGATTTACCGAACTGATATACAAAGTATTAGAAATGTAATAAATGAAGGATGAGAGTAAATTGGACTGTTAGTGGAAAACAAGAGGTATACAGACATCTCAATCAGACTCAACAGTCTGGAGTTGGTGCAGCTGATAACAGTTCAGTGGACAAGAAAATCCTGAGAGAAAAAACCCACTTAATTTAAGAATACTTAGTGTACTTCCTTTAATTCATAATTAATGTACGGAAAGTGTGCTATTTTCATAAACTACTGAGTATGCTAATTATAATCATTAGTGCTATTAAATATATACTTCAATAGAACTAACTGTACTTAGATGTACTATTTTGAGACTTAGATTCATTTAGAGATACATAAACAATAATGTACATTTCTAGTACATTAAAATGTAATATATACATATTAAGTATGTGTACTACTGGATGTCTAGAATTTCCCTCTGGGATCAATAAAGTATCTATCTATACACACGTGGACAAAATTGTTGGTACCCCTCGGTTAATGAAAGAAAAACCCAAAATGGTAACAGAAATAACTTAAATCTGACAAATGTAATAATGAATAAAAATTCTATGAAAATGAACAAATGAAAGTCAGACATTGCTTTTCAACTGTGCTTCAACAGAATTATTTAAAAAAAAAAACTCTTGAAACAGGCCTGAACAGAAATGATGGTACCCCTGAAAAATGTGACCAAAGGGACATGGTAAATCAAGGTGTGTTCACTAATTAGCATCACAGGTCACTGGGCCTATATATAGGGCTACAGGTAGTCACTGTACTGTTTGGTGACAAGGTGTGTACCACACTCACCATGGACCAGAGGAAGCAAAGGAAAGAGTTGTTTCAGGACATTAGAATGAGAATGATAGACAAGCCTGGTAAAGGTAAAGGTGATAAGACCATCTCCAAGCAGCTTGATGTTCCTGTGGCTACAGCTGCATATATTATTCAGAAATTTAAGATCCATGGGACTGTAGCCAACCTCCCTGGACATTGATGCAGGAGGAAAACTGATGACAGATCAAGAAGAAGAACAATTTTGTCCACGTGTGTGTATATATCCATTAAAATATACTTAATTTTTACTTGGGCAAACACTTACACCTAAGTAATAATATATATAATATATAATATATTTTCAACATGATTTCTACAAAGTTCCTATTTGAGTTCATTAGCAGTGAAGCAGTATGGGTGTTTATGGGAGTTTTTACAGGTCCTGCTTGATCACTATGGACCCCAGAAAACCGGAGAGGGTTAATGAGTTTTTATTATATTCCTTATTCCAAGGATGAATTTATTGTTGCTGCTTCTACATGTGTGTAGGGTCACTGTGGCTAAGAACATGTGCTCTCTAGACCAAACATGCTGAATATGCAGATCACCGCTGTCCAAGAACAAAATGGTAATGTTACAGGAGAGAGGGAAACCATGCCTGACTTTCAGTAGAAGTTAATGTGAGGAGGTTTCATTCTGACTGACTCAACCGAGCAATTCTGGTCGTTTTGAAACGTTAACCTGCTGGGTTCAAATGACATAGAAAGATGAAAATCAGCAAACTTGGAGATTTTATTTCCTAGCAGTGATATATATATATACACCATACACCATATACACCATAAACTGTTTCTCTATTATGTTCTTTCTTTCTTGTGATACATATTTAGTATTTGATAAACATCAGTAATGTAGTGAAACTACATCTGGGTATTGTGTGCAGTGTGACTACCAGCAGGATTTCTGAGAACCGCCCACCTAAACCACACCCCCCGCTCTCCCTTCCCCACCACACAAACAAAATTACATAATCACACCACATGTTTTCTATGGGAAACAGCGAACGCCATTCCTTAGCGGATGTGCAGTGACCAGGGAGCTGCCCTGGTAATTTGATTTTCATGTAGCCCATGAAGTCATTTCACAAGAATCAGCAAAGTGAAACTGAACATTAATCTCAGAGAACATCAGCCCTGAGCTCCTTCAGGACCCATAACAGGAAGCATTGCAGCGCACAGATCAGCTGCACTACAAGAAGAAAGCAGCAGCTCTCCGTATCAGGTACCCAACTAATAATACTTATATAGATCATAAATCTATTTCAGGTTTATACTGCCGGTGGTGTTATAGCTAATGGTAGATCTTTGTGTTTAGTGTGTGTAAGTTACTTTGCTCTTTTCTGGTGTTTCATATTAAAACTAACTGCTCATGTACGGTAGCTGACTACTGTGAGCACCTGTCTGATTGTACCAAGTACTGAGTGGAAGGATCAACAGATTGAGTATTTCCAGTGGGACGTGACATGGGTTCCTGTATGTACGTCATGTTTACTGTTCATGTTTTATTAGTCCTGGTTTAGGTTGTGAGTTTTAACTTGAAACGCTCCACATTTCTACATTAGGCTTGTTAAGTATGACGTAATACACGTCTCCGGGTCTCAATGCTCCCTCAGATCCCAAAATCCAACAACAATAACGGACCCTTAGAACCTTTACATGATCACTCCCTTCTTTAGTGAGGCACCAATAGCAGTTCCAGTTCTTTCAGGTTCAATCTGCTTGTATATAAAAAGTATAGTAAAAGACTAAAACTTATAAAGATGATAAAGGAAACGATAAACTCAATAAAAGTAAGTACAGATTGTCTAAAAGTGCTAGAAACTAAAAATGATTGAAGGAGTTACAGAGAATCCTGTAGTGACATCCAGCAGAAGACGATGGCTCCAGCCCAACTGAACTAACCCTGCTGCATAATGTGGCAAAAATTCCCCCACATTACTGAGAAAATCTCCTACTATGGGACGTCCGCTCCAAATTTCAGTTCCTTAAAAAAACAAAATCTTTATTTTCGTCAAAGAACTAAGAGGGCATCAGAAATTCAACAGCTTATAGCTGCTCTAATTCTGACCTTATACCATAGACCTCTGTGTTTGTTGTGGGACTGACCGTGTGGTGAATGTGTGTTTTGTCACAGGTGAATAGTCCAGCTTGCTGTAAAGATGTCGGGCACTGCTGTTCCTCTCTCTAACACAGCTAATGGCAACACCATTGTGAGCCAAGTGCTCTCCCCATCAAGTGAACCTGGGCAAGTTATCTCCAGTGTAAACCCGGTTCAGAAGTTTCTGAAAGGACGGCCCAAAACTCTGGGAGTAAGTCCTGTTTGTGTTACGTAGCCACTAGCTGAACTTCTCTTACTGTAATATTAAAGCTTGTTGTAATATTTTAATATTGTGTATGTAAGTTTACAGTCTAGTCTATATACACTACCAGTCAAACGTTTAGACACATCCTCACAGCAGGTTCTCCTTCTGTTCATCTTAAAGCTTTACAGTAGAATAAAAGTGAAGACACCAAACTGTAAAATAGCCCTCATGGAATTATACAGTCCACCTTAAAACCCTCCAGAGTGGAGCTGTACAGGAGGATGGAGCAGCTTCCTTACCCTGCAGTGGAGCTGATAGAACAAGGTTTATTACTAAGCAGGTTTGGAGCGATTCTATTGGTCAGTCCATCATGAATATTCACTAACCTGAAAGGAGAACTAGAGCTTTTACACTGTGCAGAAAAAGAGATCAAAGTTTTTACACCACTAAATATATATTAGAGGTGGAGATATGGAGGAGTATCATACTGTGTACATCAGGAGTAGATGTGGTGTATCAGGATATGGACTGGTTCAGACTCTCATCAGTTGGAGCTGTTCAGTGTACGACTGTAGAGTCTTTAAAATCACTAACAACGTCCATTTAGAGGGGTGTGTCTAAACTTTTGACTGGTACCATATGGAACTTCAGCTCTGAAAACAGCCTTCTCTGAATCCATTGTTTTTGTGTTGTCATGAATTCCACCTATCTACATGAAGGGCCATGAAAAAGTATTAGCACCTCTTTTATTTCCTCAATCCTCATAATCTACAACCACCAAAAAGTTGGGACATTGTTCAAAAACCACTTTTCTCTCACATGGGACACGTTAAGGAAGTAGGATGGAAGTGTAAGTCTTTAATAGAATCAAACTAAACCAAAACCAAAGACACTAGCACACTGAGAAACAACTGGGAGCAGGGTTACAAAAACGACATACATGGAGACAAAACCCCAAGCAAGAACAAAGGGAACAACTGGGAGTATAAATGAACAAGGACTAACAAGTAACGCCTGGGAAGGGGCGGAGCTACAAACTAAGAACAGGTGAGGGGCCGGACAAAAGGATGGAGACAGGAGGAGCAATGACCAAAACAAACAGGGCACATGGAGCAGGACAACAAAAGGCACATGGAAATGACAAGAGAAAAAGAGACAAACAGGAAACCAGAGAAAACGAAGACAAACAGGAGGAAAGACGAGACAGGACAAGATTCTCAAACCCCAAATTTAACTGAAAGTACAATGAAGAGAACAAATCAAATGCTGAATCTAAGAAACTGTATATATGAGCCTGTATTGAATTTGATGCCAGGAACACGTTTTAGTAAAGTTTAGACAGCAGAAACAAAAGGCTGGTAAAGCTCCTTCATGCTAACAAAGACACCTGGTGTAACATCTCACATCTAATTAGCTTAATTAGAAGTAGGTCAGTCACATGTCTGGGTACAAAAGAGCTTCCCAGAGAGGCGGAGTTTCTCAGATGTTAAGTCAGACAGGGGTCACCACTCTGTAAAGACTGCACTGGCAATAAGAGCAGCAATTCAAGAGGACCATTTCTCAACATGCAACACCAAAGAACTTGGAGATGATCATCATCTACACCACATACTATCATTAAAAAATTCAGAGAATCCAAAGAATCTCTGTGCGCTTGGGACAAAAACCAGAACCAGTACTGGATAGTCCTGACCTTCGGACCCTAGAACTGCACCTCATTAAAAAACAGACACGATTCTGGAGTGGAGTAACTGCATGGGATCAGGAGCACTGGAGACATTGGCCTGTCCTATCCAATTTTATTACGCTAACAATTTTGAAGCCAAAGAAATGAGATTCCCAGCTTAAATTACATTCTGTTCACAAAACAATCAGTTCAGTAGACCAAACGATCTTCAGGGAGGCCCACAGCAGACACATGACATGGTTTGTTCTTTCACTCTGTTTCTGTGAAGTGACTTATTTCACCTGTACTGAAAATGATCGTCCTGTATCATATCAGTCTAACGTCTACCTGTTTGTCCCCCCACAGCCTGTTCAAATAATAACTGGCTTGTTGGCAGTGATATTTGGTATTGTGCTGACCGTTGCTACTGAGTACCTCCCTGGCTTCAGTATATTTGTATTAGTGATGGCTTCTGTGGTAAGGTTAATGTTTATTCACTCAGTCAGAGATACTTGTTTAATTCCTGCCCAATATCAGTTTACATGAAAACACTTTCCTCTCCTTCAGTTCCTCACCACTGGCGTTCTTACTGCTGCTGCAGGTGCTAAGCTTCGTCTCTGTCTGGTATGTACACCAACTACAGTTTAATGTTCATTGCAGAAAGTATATAATAGATTTTAGTTTTTCATATACATTGTGTCTTTATTTGTTCTAGTTGTATGTGTTTTAATTGTATATGGTTTATTATTGAATTACACATGTATAAAAGTAAAAAGGTAATTACACTAATACAATAAAGTTCATTGTTAATGTAGATATTGCTTTTAGGATGAAACAGTACAATACAGCATGATCAATGCATTTATTTTGTGTGTGTGTGTGTGTGTGTGTGTGTGTGTGTGTGTGTGTGTGTGTGTATTGTTCTTGGTGATCTTATATGAATAAAGTTTCATTTTGGAGGTTTTTAAGGTGGACTGCGTATTTCCATAAGTGCTTTTTTATAGTTTGATGTCTTTACTTTTACTTATTTATATGTGTATATATTTAATTGTATTTATGTAATTTATTAGTAATTGCATAAAAAGCGCTTTCTTGTTTCTCGTCCAGGTGAACGCTGCTCTGGCGATGAACGTGATTAGCTCAGTAGCTGCAGGGATAGCCATCCTGTTTTGCTGTTTTGTATTTGATGATTGGGGACAGTGGGTAAGGCTATTTGATTTTCAACACATTCAGCATGTTAAATTGTGTGTTGCTTTCTTTCTTTTGACCAGCACTGATTTCATTTCCAGTGGCATATGAATATATTACATAAGGTATATAAAGAGTGAAATAAAAACTAGTTACCAAAACTGAACTTCAGAAATGATTCAGAACTCCAGAGAAAATACAGACTAGCTGAGCCAACACAGGGCAGTCTCAGAAAATCCACAATCCACAAGACGTCATGTGCAGTACCATGCCGGACCAGCATGGGGGCAGTATGTGACATATATTAATATTCAATCAATAAACCGCATATCAGTGTTCAGGGTTTGAATATCAAAGTCATTTTCATGTGTGTAAATTATGTGATAAATGGACCAAAAAAAAAAAAAGACTTTGGACCAAAAATCTGTTTCCATTGACTTACATGAGCAGTACAACATAGCTTAGGCAACTGGGGCTTGGGTGGTGGGGATAGTTAGGGATGAGGAGTCGAATCAGCCAGCAGGTCTGGAGGTCAGGGCCAAAGATTCTTGGATGACTCTAGGATGCCCCCTCCATTCCGCCCCCCATTGAAATGCTTGTAGTAAGGCTCAGGTTGATACTCTACAGGAGGACAAGACTATATACACACTAAACATATTAAAATACAGAGATATAATAGTTATA
Organism: Prochilodus magdalenae; assembly: GCA_024036415.1. Classification (NCBI taxonomy): domain Eukaryota; kingdom Metazoa; phylum Chordata; class Actinopteri; order Characiformes; family Prochilodontidae; genus Prochilodus; species Prochilodus magdalenae. The sequence continues at coordinate 25,817 of JAMWET010007758.1, forward strand.
TTAAATAAATACAAAATACACAATATACACAATATACAGAGACCCTAACCCTGTAGAAATTCTCTGATATGTGCCTTTATTAGACAGGGATGTCTAAGAGAGAGCGCAGCTATAAAATAAATATGTATATTTATCTATTCCTGTTGTGTACAGTGACTCAGTGATGTTGTCCATAGCGGTGATATATTAAGAATATTAATGCTAATAAAGTGTCCAAGTGCAGAGGTGTTGGTGGTGCTGGTGGTGTTCTTGGTGTTGTTGAAAGGCTCACAGCTTGTTCAGGAACCTGATGGCTTGTGGGTAAAACTGTTCATTAGCTGGTTTGTTCTGGCCTGGATGCTGCGGTACCTCCTGCCTGATGGCAGTTAGGTGAACAGGCTGTGTGCTGGGTGGCTGCAGTCCAACCGGGTTTTTTTGGATTTTCCTCGGGGGGTGGGACTGGTAGATGTCCTCAGGCACCGGGACCGGTAGATGTCCTAGGGGGGTGGGACTGGTAGACGTCCTGTAGGTCCGGAAGTTTGCTGCCTATGATGGACTCCGCTGTCCTCACCACTCTCTTCAGGGCCTTGCGGTCGTAGGCAGTACAGCTGCCGTACCAGACAGGGATGCTCTCTATGGTGCATCTGTAGAAGTTGGTGAGGATGTCAGGAGGCAGACCAAACCTCATAAGCCTTCGCAGGAAGAAGAGGCGCTGACGGGCAGACCTCACTACTTTGTTGGCGTGGAGTGACCAGGTGAGGGGAGAGTGACCACCCCTCTGCAGCTTCCTGGAGTCCACAATCATCTCCTTAGTGTTGCTGATGTTGAGACTGAGGTTGTCGTGGTAGCACCACTCTGACAGGGCGCTGAACTACTGTCTGTAGGCAGTCTCGTCTCCATCTGTGATGAGGCCTAGGATGGTGGTGTCATCAGCAAACTTGAAGATGGTGTTGGATGTGTGTCTGGCTACACAGTCATGTGTAAACAGGGAATACAAGAGGGGGCTGAGGACACAGCCTTGAGGAGCCCCTGTGCTCAGAGTCAGCGTGGAAGAGAAGCTGTTTCCTACTCTCACCACCTGGGGTCTACCTATCAGGAAGTCTAGAACCCAGCTGCACAGATGAGAGTTCAGACCCAAGTCTGTGAGTTTGAGTATGAGTTAAGCTGGGATGATTCGCTCAGTACTCCAGCTTCCCATTTAAACATCCCTTCCACCTGTGTTTCTATATGAACTGTGAGCTGTATATTATGTATATTGTATATTAGGTGTATTGTATATCATGTATATGGTGAACAGTCAGTTATGTGTATATTGGTTCAGTACTAGAGAGACACAAACTGCCGAAACCAAATTCCTTGTGTGTGCTGACTTACTTGGCCAATAAACCTTATCCTGATTCTGATATGGAGCATGAGCAGGTTTGAGAGATGAATGAAGGGTAGTTTCTGATTTTTGCGCACTAATAATGTAATACTGCAGCCAAGAATGTCAATCAATCATCTAGTGTATTCGTAATTTGGGGTCTTTGGGGTCTAATTTGGGATTTTTAACTACCTTAGATGGCTTTGTAAACTGCTGAGTTTTGAACCAGATTGTGAATTTATGAATTTCTATTTATTAATTTTAATATTCTTTTTTAGGATTTTGTTTTCGCAATGCTGTTGACTATTTTCATAATTCAGTTCATCATCTCCATCTGTGTCTCATCGTTTGCCTGTATAGCCACCTGCAGCCCTGGACCTTATGTGAGTATTTAGTACTGAGTAATTAGTATAATACCTGATTTTGTTGAGGTATTATTATTTATATTGTCCTCCATTCGTCTGCATTTGACCAGGATTTAAACATGTACTGTCAATGATAATGGTTTACACATATTTGATATCTACTGTAATGACTCTCCCTGTATATAAACTGAGCTCACCGGACCAAAAAATGAGTCACCTTGCGTATTTAACCCTTTAAACACACCCCAGCGTTCGGGACTACAACCCTGGCCTCCCCAGCAATTTTCGACAATTTTCCAAATGCAATAGCTTGTGTTCAACATGCATTCAAATTTGTATTCAACGCCGGAGTTTCACTTTAGGCCTATGGACCTAACGCCAGAACTGGACCTTTGAATGATACACTTATGAACAGTTGTCATTACCAGAGGCAATCCACAGAAACACTTCTTACCATTTACACCAGTACACCGTTTCACCGCGCTCTGGCAGGTCCTGGTCCTTCGCTTCTGGATTTGCTCTCTTGGCTTGCTTGTACTTTTCTTCACAAACCTGCATCTGATGTTCTGAGATGCACCTTCCCGTCACTCAGGCAGATGTAGTGGGTAGTTGAGATCATTCTGCAGCCGGGCTTCATCTCCTCCTGTTTTTGTGACATGACATGGGCACCAGTACTCGTCAGGTATTGATGGTAGATAGGTGTGTTCAAAAGGTTAAGGTGGTAGTAACTTCAGGCTCCGGCGAATGGAGCTGCAAGAGGATGATGAGTCTACTATAAATACCTGTGTGGTGTGAGTGACGGGATCCATAAATTGGGAAGAGGTACTGTAGTGCAGACTGCAGACTGGTGACTCGTTTTTTGGTCAGCTCAGTATAGAAACTTACCCAGTATATGAACTATGAAGCTTATGAAGCTCTCTGTATGCCTCTAGGTAAATATCACCGTGGTTGCAAACCCAGAAGGAGGTTCAATGGTAAGTCCATTCCCTGCTCACCACAATGGAGAGGTAACTAAGCTGGCGGGAACAGAGTTTGTGAATTTTATCGCCTACAGCTTTTATAACATGTACATATTCTGTATGTTACAGTATCCACTGTCTACAGTCAACACCACCACTGTGAACAGTCTACCGACGGACAGTCCTCCACCATACAGCGAGATAAAAGGCTATCCAGATTACTGAGACTACACAATGGACTACACGTGTACTGCCCTGTGGAGCCGTACTGCACTGTGTATGTTACGTTTAGCAACATTATACATGACGTACTGCTGATTATCTTCCTGGACTTCATGCTTCATCATGCCACGGTATCAGATCTTGTTAGTTGTTGTGTAAAGGTGGACCGGTCTGATGTTTCACATGTGATGAAACGTCTGTTTTATTTATTTGAAATAAATAAAGAATAGTGCTAGATTGTATGTTAGTATCATTTGGACACGTTTTGTTTTGGTATGATTGATTGGGTTCTAGATCAGGTGTTTTAAATGAGCAGCTTTGAGAGAACCAGAGTTACAGTCCTGTAAGAGTACAGAGAGGGAGAACCAACAAACTGACTGCCATGCTCGGACTGACCCAACAGATACGATCAGTGAGCAGCGATGCACTCTGGTTTCTTGTGGGCTGTTATGCTTAATAGTTGGTGGGCCGAGAGGTTGGAAAGGCTGAGAGCCCCTGTCATAAATGACTACTTTGTTTAAAGTGTAGAGGTCTGAGGGTTAATGCTGTACTTAGAGTGAAGTTACTGTAACCCTGTCTCTCGGCTCCCCAGCTGGGCTCTGCGATGTGTTTGTTCGTGAAGGGACCAGGAAGCGCAGAAATGTGGTGTTGTCAGCTGGTGGCGCTGTTCTACTTTTATTGTCACTTTCACAGACAGCAACTTCAGAGAAGCACACAACGTTGTGCAACAAATCAATTAAATTGTACACATGTCCACATAGTAAATAATGTTTAACAGTACATAAATGGTGTAGCATTTATAGCTCAGCATCAGAAGCATAGCTCCAAATGAAACTCACAGAGCACTTCAAAAACAAAAAAAATCACAAAAAGTGCTAAAAGAAAAAGAAAAAAAGGTTCAAAGTTGCAAATCCACATCAATCCACGTAGCAAAAACATCCACCAAATAATACGACAACAGAGAAATACGGTTCAACCTGGACAACCAGAGGAACATAACATGTCATCCATCCATAATAGGTACAAAATAATGGTGGATGTTAGATATTTTTAAAGATGTACTAAGATTACTCTTAGAGCAACGCTCGGCATTTCTTACCTTCAGGGAAGCGCACAACATTGTGCCTTCCTTCAGTAAAAAAAAAAAAAAAACAATGCGTAGCGCGTCTATTGCCATCTAGAGGCCACAACCAGTAACACCACCTTACATTACAATCAAATGTCTTAGTCATGTACCACATATTTACCAGAGCTAAGCTGCCGGTGTACACTGTGTACATGTTCTCTGTTTTACAGTATTCAGTGCATGTAAACAACGATACCGCCATGACTAGTCTACCACTGGGAAGTCCACCAGCGGTCTCGGTCAGCGGTCATTTGGAGGTTACATTTCGCATTATAGATGATATACAACTGATTCATCTTATTTGCCTTTACTTCTCTTGCTGCCATGTTTTACTGTTGTTACACTCTTATTAAGAAATAAGTTTTACATTTATTAAGTTTTAGGTTAATTTAGTATTATGTTTAATGCAGACTGATTTGATGCAAGGATGTTTCAACAGTGTAACTGAAATCCCTTTATGCTTTATTGGTTTTAATATATCAGTATTTAATTGGCAGGTCTGTGTGCAAAATATTGGTTGATTGTGTTTTTCATCATTTGGATACACAGCGAGTTACTGCTGTCCATCCTCCAATAGCCATCAGTCATTTAGTGGCTATTTTATTTGAGTAGAGATCCAAACTACTGTGAAGACCACCCAGCAGGATAAATAAGCCCACTTAGTATATTTCCTAGTGTCATAATTAATGTACTAAAATTGGGCTATTTTCAATATACATTATATATGAATATGTACAGAGTATGTTAAATACTGTATATGACCTTTAGTGCTGTTAAAAGTTTACTTATAGTTCAAGTTCAAGTGGTTTTATATGTCATTTCAACTATATACAGTGGTGTACAGTACACAGTGAAACGAAATAGCGTTCCTCCAGGACCAAGGTGCTACATCTAACAATAGACTACACAAAACAATACAACATAAAGTGCACGTGCGTAAGTGCGCAAGACAATATACTATAAATACACACAACCATTTACAAGACAAACAATAAATACAGGGGGGGGAACAGTGCAGTCGGCCCCTTAGTAGTGGGAGCAGTAAGGTGCATTTGGTGTAGATGTAAACATTAGACATTGTAAACACTGTATTTGAATTTAACAGTAGTACTAAAGTTATCCAGTTGGTGGAACAATAGCAGTTTTTTTGGTGGTGAGTGGTGAGTGTGTGTGTGTGTGAGAGAGAGAGAGTGTGATTTCAGTTCAGACACTAATGTGTTTGTTTGTTCAGACCAGACTCTGGTTGTTAAGGAGTCTGATGGCATGGGGAAAGAAGCTGTTGCACAGTCTGGATGTGAGGGCCCGGATGCTCCTGTACCTTTTTCCAGATGGTAGGAGGGTGAAGAGTGTGTGTGAGGGGTGTGTATGGTCATCCACGATGCTGGTTGTTTTGCGAATGCAGCGTGTGGTGTAAATGTCCGTGATGGTGGGGAGAGAGACACCGATGATCTTCTCAGCCGTCCTCACTACCCGCTGCAGGGACTTGCGATCCGATGCGGTGCAGTTCCCAAACCAGGCAGTGATGCAGCTGCTCAGGATGCTCTCGATGGTTCCTCTGTAGAAGGTGGTGAGGATGGGAGGTGGGAGATGTGCCTTCCTCAGCCTTCGCAGGAAGTAGAGGCGCTGCTGGGCTTTCTTGGTTATGGTGCTGGTGTTGAGGGACCAGGTGAGATCCTCTGCCAGGTGAACTCCAAGGAACTTGGTGCTCTTGACGATCTCCACAGTGGAGCCGTCGATGTGTAGTGGAGAGTGGTCACGCCTTGTCCTTCTGAAATCAACAACCATCTCTTTGGTCTTGTCTACGTTCAGAGACAGGTTGTTGGTTCTACACCAGTCCGTTAACCGTTGCACTTCCTCTCTGTATGCTGACTCGTCGTTCTTGTTGATGAGACCCACCACAGTCGTATCGTCCGCAAACTTGATGATGTGGTTCAAGCTGTGCATTGCTGCACAGTCGTGAGTCAGCAAGGTGAACAACAGAGGGCTGAGCACACAGCCCTGGGGGGCCCCGGTGCTCAGCGTGGTGGTGCTGGAGGTGTTACGTCCGATCCGGACTGACTGAGGTCTCCCAGTCAGGAAGTCCAGGATCCAGTTAGAGAGAGAAGTGTTCAGGCCCAGTAGGTTCAGCTTTCCGATCAGGTGCTGGGGAATGATTGTGTTGAATGCTGAACTAAAGTCTATGAACAGCATTCGAACATAAGTGTCTCTATTGTCCAGGTGGGTGAGCGCCAGGTGAAGGGTGGTGGATATGGCGTCGTCCGTTGAGTGGTTGGGACGGTACGCGAACTGCAGAGGATCTAGAGAAGGAGGCAGCAGGGTCTTGATGTGCCTCAGGACAAGCCTCTCAAAGCACTTCATGATGATGGGTGTGAGTGCAATGGGACGGTAGTCGTTGAGGCAGGACACTGAAGACTTCTTCGGCACAGGGATGATGGTGGTTGCCTTGAGACACGTTGGAACGGTGACACTGCTCAGGGAGATGTTGAAGATGTCGGTGAAGACATCTGTCAGCTGGTCTGCACATTCCCTGAGCACTCTAGCAGGAATGTTGGCCGGTCCAGCGGCTTTCCGTGGGTTAAGTCTGCGTAGAGTTTTCCTCACGTCAGCTGCTGTAAGACACAGCACCTGGTCGTCGGAAGGAGGGGTGGTCTTCCTCGCTGCCACGCTGTTCTGTGTCTCGAACCGGGCGTAGAAGTGGTTCAGCGCATCTGGAAGGGAGGCATCACTGTCACAGGCAGGTGGAGCAGTCCTGTAGTTAGTGACGGCCTGGATGCCCTGCCACATACGCCGTGTGTCACCGCTGTCTCTGAAGTGGCTGTGGATGCTCTGACCATGTGCGCGCTTCGCCTCTCTGATGCCCCGGGACAGTTTGGCCCTTACTTTCCTTAGGGCCGCCTTGTCTCCTGCTTTGAAGGCGGAGTCTCGAGCCTTCAGCAGAGCACGCACCTCTGCAGTCATCCACGGCTTCTGGTTGGGACGTGTGGTGATGGTCTTGGAGACGGTCACATCATCTATGCACTTGCCGATGTAGCTGGTCACAGATGAAGTGTACTCCTCCAAGTCTGTGGTGGTGCTGTAGGTTGCAGCCTCCCTAAACATTTGCCAGTCAGTGTGCTCAAAGCAGTCCTGAAGAGCAGAGATGGCTCCTGATGGCCAGGTTCTCACCTGCTTTAGAACCGGCTTTGATCTTCTGGCGAGCGGTCTGTATGCTGGAATTAGCATAACAGAGATGTGATCCGAGTATCCGAGGTGGGGGCAGGGCTCTGCCCGGTACGCGCTGGGGATGTTGGTGTAGACAAGGTCCAGCGCGTTCGCTCCTCTCGTAGCAAAGTTCACATGTTGGTGGAATTTAGGGAGAACTGACTTGAGATTCACATGGTTGAAATCTCCAGCGACAATAAACAGTCCGTCAGGGTGTGTGTTCTGCAGTCCGCTGATAGCGCTGTACAGCTCACAGAGCGCAGCTTTAGCGGTAGCTAAATATAGAATATAGGAATATAGACACTGATGATCAGCACTGCGGTGAATTCCCTCGGTAGATAAAACGGTCTGCATCTGACGACCATAAACTCCACTAGAGGTGAGCAGTAGCTAGAGACCAGTACAGAGTTCTTGCACCATTCTGTGTTGATGTAAACACACAGTCCTCCCCCACGAGTCTTACCGCACAGGGCTGAGTCTCTGTCGGCTCGAAACGAAGCTAGTCCGTCTAGCTGAATGGCGGCGTCGGGAACTCTGTCGCTCAGCCACGTCTCCGTGAAGACAAAGACGCAGCAGTCTCTAGATTCTCTCCGTGTAGTTCTCTGAAGTCGGATGCAGTCCAGTTTATTCTCCAGGGAGCAGACATTCGAGAGCAGGATGGACGGGAGAGCTGCTTGCGCGGGCTTTGAGGTTAGCCTAGTACGAACTCCAGCCCGCTTACCGCGCTTCTGTGGTCTCGCGCAGCGCTTCCGGTGCCCCCTCTTTCGGCTGCCGGCTTCAGGCGAGGCCGCGGTCTGGAGGTCTGGTTGGCGCAGCAGACCGAAGCCGCATAGCGTCTCTCGTAGCTCGTCATTTATGGTGTTGTTTGGTCGATTCCGGTAGTGTAGCAGCGTCTGACGGTCGTATACATTGACACCGGTTGTTCTTATGTCCATGTTCCAATGACACACGAAAAATAAACAACAATAAACAAAAAGCACCGTTTTTGTATCCGGAGCAGCCGCCGCAAGCTATGGCTGCGCCGCCGCCATCTTGGATCAGAACTACTTGTAGTTAACTGTAGTTTTACTGTAGTTTCTAACACTGAAAACTGATTTACCGAACTGATATACAAAGTATTAGAAATGTAATAAATGAAGGATGAGAGTAAATTGGACTGTTAGTGGAAAACAAGAGGTACACAGACATCTCATAATCAGACTGAGGAGTCTGGAGTTGGTGCAGCGGATAAGAGTTCAGTAGACAAGAAAATCCCACTTAATTTAAGAATACTTAGTGTACTTCCTTTAATTCATAATTAATGTATGGAAAGTGTGCTATTTTCATAAACTGTTGAGTATGCTAATTATAATCATTAGTGCTATTAGATATATAGTTCAATAGAACTAACTGTACTTAAATGTACTATTTTGAAACTTAGATTCATTTAGAGATACATAAACAATAATGTACATTTCTAGTACATTACAATATAATCTATACATACTTAGTATACTTCTATTAAGTACAAATAAGTACCGCCGTGTCTTAATGTACTTGTAATTATGATATTTGTAATATATACATTTTGCACTTGTATTTAGCACACAAAACAATAATGTGCTTGAAATATAATTGCTGGTATTAAAGTAAATTTCTAGTACATTAAAATAAAGCTATATTTTTTACCTGGGATTGGCAGAAAAAAGAGGTACTAGAATCAAACCCTTTCAAATTTAACTTGAGAACATCTGACTGGGCTTTCTCTAGCAGTGATATGTAACACCATAAACTAATTCTCTGTTCTTTCCTTTTTTGTGATACATATTTAGTATTTAATAAACATCAGTAATGTAGTAAAACCTCTGGTTACTGTGTGCAGTGTAACTACCAGCAGGTTTTCTGAGAACCGCCCACCTAAACCACACCCCCAGCACTCCCACACAAACACAATTTCACAATCACACGACGTGTTTTCTATGGGAAACAGAGCGGATGCCATTCCTTGGTGGATGTGTAGTAACAAGCGAGTTGCCCTGGGAATTTGATATTTCACGCAGCTCATGAAGTCAGTTCACAAGAATCAGCAAAGTGAAACTAAACATTAAACATAAGGACCCGTAACAGGAAGCATTGCGGCGCATAGACCAGCTGCACTACACGAAGAAAGCAGCAGCTCTCCGTATCAGGTACCCAACTAATAATACTTATATAGATCATAAATCTATTTCAGGTTTATACTGCCGCTGGTGTTATAGCTAATGGTAGATCTTTGTGTTTAGTGTGTGTAAGTTACTTTGCTCTTTTCTGGTGTTTCATATTAAAACTAACTGCTCATGTACGGTAGCTGACTACTGTGAGCACCTGTCTGATTGTACTGAGTACTGAGTGGAAGGATTAACAGATTGAGTATTTCCAGTGGGACGTGACATGTGTTCCTGTATTCCTGTATGGGTCTGAGATCTATACTGTGTCGGTTGAGGTTCTCTGTTTCTTGTTGTTTGAACAGAATGTCTGCAGTTGATAAGGAGAGGTACCGTTCTTACACTAATGAAAAAAAAAAAAAAGTTTGGCTGCAATGGGTTCTGACGTTAGGCTGCTAACCTAGCTAATGTTAGCACTGACTGGTTCTTTGCGATACCCTTGACAGGGAGGAACTGACGTCAAACAGGAGCTTACTAATCATCTAGCATTTAGAGGGCTGACCTGCGGTTAGCCGCTAGGCGAGCGATGTCACATGACCTTCCATTCCTTACTGTAAAGCAGGATGTGCCACACCATGTCAATCACTTGTTGTCATTCCGTGCCCATCTCCTCACTACTGGATTCAGGAATTGTGCAATCGAATGGAGACTCTTCAGGTAAATGGTGTACTGTCTCCAAGTTGTGTACACAGGAGCACAACTCCACAGGGGAATTGGGAAAGTTTGTGTGGTAACAGGACAAAGACCCCTGGACCTGTTCTTCCCTTTATTCCCCTTTTATTTCTGGTTGTGATGCCAGTATGAGGCTCTGCATTCGATCATCTTACAGGTGGAAAACTGTGAAACTTCCTTTCCATGTTCATGTACTTCACAGACTAGGTAGTTGGAATACCATATGGGGGAAATATGGGGCTATAAATACCTGCAGGGTGTGAGTGATGGGATCCAGAGATCCATGTGTGGAAAATGGCTCCAGAGCAGGTTTTAATGATTGGCTAAAAGGAGTGACTGCATGTGGGTGTGGCCAAAGTCCATAGTGTGAAGCAAGTAGCTGAATCTGCAGGTGTGCGGAAGTGTACAGTCATACAGGTCTACCAGCAGTGGGAAAATCCCAGCCTACAGGACATTTTCCTCAGAACTGTGCCAGGAAAGGCATCCACCAAGCAAATTCTTTGATGCAAGGGTGTCTGAACATCGATGTGAACTACATCCAGAAACTTGCCCAGTACATGCCCAAGCCAGTCCCAGCTGATATTGGCACTGGTGGAGGGATTATACGGTCATGCTACGTTCAGTCACAGGGGACCAGTCAATCTCCCTACAATCTCAAGTCAGACTCCAGACTGTAGTTAAGATAGACGTTTCTCCAGAGCTCACTGTGATATCACCATTCCTCACCCTCACATTCATCCCCAGTTTCAAATTTCACTTTGCATGAAAGTGTGGGCTGGTCTGGTTCAGCAGTCGTAGCTTTGTTTGTATCACATGATCATGTTCTTACATGTGTACCTGCAAAGATTCCAACCCACATATTTAATTTTACCTTTATTACTGTTGTCCTTATTAATACTAATGTATTTATACATTGATTTAATTCACTGGAGAATGTTATGTAGAATTAGAACCGTGTATCTTTTAAGCACACATCTGTAACCCGTGTGGATCTGTATCTCACCATCAACCGCACTGCTCTTTTAAATGAGTGTCCTTACCTGGAACAGAGCAAATCTGATAATCAGCCTCTGTTTTTGCTGGGAAGTACGTATACTGAAGCTGACTCATTTTCAACACAGCCATTCACATCTCAAACGGACTGAAGCAGGAAATAAAGAGGAATATAATCTGGTAAACAAGAATAAAACGACAACAAAAACAAAATAAAACAAAAATCGGAGAATAACATCAAACAAGCTGTCAGGCAAAAAGATCGACGCTCGCAGAGTTAAAAGCCAAAGCAGTTTTATACAAGGTGATGAACGAGTTTAGCAGCTGTGTTGAATCAGCAAAGGGCTAGAGCATGAAACGTAGTCACGAGAGGAATGGGAAAACCTGGAAGCGTGACACAAGCAAGGAATTTAAAATGAAATAAAATTCAGTTAATAACTGAACATTTTAAATGGGTAAAAATAAAAAGATAAAACAATAAATTAACAGTAATGCATTTTAGATCAAATGAAATATAATAAAACAAAGGAAATATGACAAATATAGTAAAAGACAAACATTTAAAAAGATGATAAAGGAAATGATAAACTCAATAAAAGTAAGTACAGTTAGAGGGGCAAGAAACTACAAATCATTGAATGACCTCAGCGTTATAGAGAATCCTGCAGCGACTTCCAGCAGAAGACTCCAGCCCAACTGGACTAACTCTGCTGCATAATGTGGCAACAATTTCCCCACATTGCTGAGAAAATCTCCTACTATGGGACGTCTCCTCCAAATTTCAGTTCCTTAAAAAAACTGAATCTTTATTTTCATCAGTGAACTAAGAGAGCATCAGAAAATCAACAGCTTATAGCTGCTCTAATTCTGACCTTATACTAGAGACCCTGTGTTTGTTGTGGGACTGACCGTGTGGTGAATGTGTGTTTTGTCACAGGTGAATAGTCCAGCTTGCTGTAAAGATGTCGGGCACTGCTGTTCCTCTCTCTAACACAGCTAATGGCTACACCATTGTGAGCCAAGTGCTGTCCCAGTCAAGTGAACCTAGGCAAGTTATCTCCAGTGTAAACCCGGTTCAGAAGTTTCGGAAAGGATGGCCCAAAACTCTGGGAGTAAGTCCTGTTTGTGTTACATAGCCAGTAGCTGAGCTTCTCTTGCTGTAATATTAAAGCTTGCTGTAATATTTAAATATTGTGTATGTAAGTTTACAGTCTAGTCTATATACACTACCAGTCAAACGTTTAGACACGTCCTCATAGCAGGTTCTCCTTCTGTTGATCTTAAAGCTTTACAGTAGAATAAAAGTGAAGACACCAAACTGTGAAATAGCCCTCATGGAATTATACAGTCCACCTTAAAACCCTCCAGAGTGGAACTTTACAGGAGGATGAACCAGTTTTTTTAACCTGCAGTGGAGCTGATAGAACAAGGTTTATTACTAAGCAGGTTTGGAGCGATTCTATTGGTCGGTCCATCATGAATATTCACTAACCTGAAAGGAGAACTAGAGCTTTTACACAGTGCAGAAAAAGAGATCAAAGTTTTTACACCACTAAATATATATTAGAGGTGGAGATATGGAGGAGTATCAGACTGTGTACATCAGGAGTAGATGTGGTGTATCAGGATATGGACTGGTTCAGACTCTCATTAGTTGGAGCTGTTCAGTGTACGACTGTAGAGTCTTTAAGATCACCAACTACATCCATTTAGAGGGGTGTGTCTAAACTTTTGACTGGTACCATATGGAACTTCAGCTCTGAAAACAGCCTTCTCTGAATCCAGTGTTTTTGTGTTGTCATGAATTCCACCTATCTACATGAACCGCAATGAAAAAGTATTAGCACCTCTTTGATTTCCTCAGTTTTTTTCGTCACATTGCATGGTTTCATTTCCTCATAATCTACAACCCCCACAAAGCTGGGTCATTGTGCAAAAACCACTTTTCTCTCACGTGGGAAACGACTAAGAAGTAGATGGAAGTGTAAGTCTTTAATAGAATCAAACTAAACTAAACCAAAGACACTAGCACACTGAGAAACGACTGGGAGCAGGGTTACATAAACAACAGACATGGAAACAAAACCCCAAGCAAGAACAAAGGGAACAACTGGGAGTATAAATGAACAAGGACTAACAAGGATCAACTTGGAAGGGGCGGAGCTACAAACTAAGAACAGGTGAGGGGCCGGACAAGAGGACAGAGACAGGAGGAGCAATGACCAAAACAAACAAGGCACATGGAGCAGGACAACAAAAGGCACATGGAAATGACAAGAGCTCTATCTAAGAAACTATATTGTTTCTGAAATATATATATGAGCCTATATTGAATTTGATGCCAGAAACACGTTTTAAGTTTAGATAGCAGAAACAAAAGCCTGGTAAAGCTCCGTCATGCTAACACACACACCTGGTGGAACATGTCACAGCTAATTAGCTTAATTAGAAGCAGGTTTGTCACATGACTGGGTATAAAGAGCCTCCTTGAGAGGCGGAGTTTTAACAATTCAAGAGGATCATTTCTCAACAAACAACAACAAAGAACTTGGAGATGATCATCATCTACACCACATACTATCATTAAAAGATTCAGAGAATCCAAAGAATCTCTGTGTGCTTGGGACAAAAACCAGAACCAGTACTGGATAGTCCTGACCTTCAGACTCTCGAACTGCACCTCATTAAAAAACAGACACGATTCTGGAGTGGAGTAACTGCATGGGATCAGGTGCCCTGGAGACATTGGCAAGAATTTTGAAGCCAAAAAATCAGTTCAGTAGACCAAACAATCTTTAGGGAGACCCACAGCAGACATAACGCATGTTGTTACACTCTATTATTATTATAATATTGTTATTTTTAAATAAACCTGTTATTTTAATGAGGCTTACTTATTATTGTTGACAGGTAGGTTTGGATTGGTGTACATTATATTTAATTAACCTGCAGTTTTTGGTTTTATTGGATAATTCCATCCGGAGTCCCACTGGGTTCAAGTTTGGGGCCATTATTTTTCACTTTGTTTACTATCATATCAGTCTAACGTCTACCTGTTTGTCCCCCCACAGACTGTTCAAATAATGATTGGCTTGTTGGCACTGATACTTGGTATTCTGCTGGTTGTCTTCGGTGCATACTACCTTGTCTTCATTATACCTCCATTTGTGGTGGCTTTTGTGGTAAGCTTAATGTTCATTCACTCAGTCAGAGATACTTGTTTAATTCCTGCCCAATATCAGTTTACATGAAAACACTTTCCTCTCCTTCAGTACCTCCCCACTGGCGTTCTTACTGCTGCTGCAGGTAACAAGCTTCGTCTCTGTCTGGTATGTACACCAACTACAGTTTAATGTTCATTGCAGAAAGTATATAATAGATTTTAGTTTTTCATTTACATTGTGTCTATATTTTACTCTAGTTGTGTGTGTTTTAATTGTATATGAGTTATTATGTAATTACACATGTGCAAGAGCATAATGGTGATTACATTCATACAATAAAGTAAATTGTTAATGTACATATTGGTTTTAGGACAGTACAATACAGCATGATCAATGCATTATTTACATTATATGTTAATGGATGTGTGTATATATATATATATACATATATATGCATTTGTGTGTATAGTTCTTGGAAATCTTAAATGAAAAAAGTTTTATTTTGGAGGTTTTTAAGGTGGACTGCATATTTCCATGACTGCTGTTTCATAGTTTAACGTCTTCATAATCAAAGTATTTGCATAAAAAACGTTTCCTTGTTTCTCGTGCAGGTGAGGGCTGCCCTGGTGATGAACGTGATTAACTCTGTAGCTGCAGGGATAGCCATCATCCTGTTTTCCCTGTGTTTTGCATCTGTACATATACGCTGGGTAAGACTATTTGATTTTGAACACATTCAGCATATTCAATTGTGTGTTGCTTTCTTTTTTTCGACCTGCACTGATTTAATTTCCAGTGACATATGAATATATTCCATAAGGTATATAAAGAGTGAAATAAAAACTAGTTACCAAAACTGAACTTCAAAAAATGATGCAAAACTTCAGAGCAAATACAGACTAGCTCAGCCAACACAGGGAAGTCTCAGAAAATCCACAATCAGCTGCAGCCCGTCAGACGTCATGTGCAGTACCATGCAGGCTCAGCATGGGGGCAGTATGTGGCATATATTCATATTCAATCAACATGATTTGGGTCACAATAAACAATCTGTAGCTGAGGTACAAGGAAGGATGGATGTGGGAGGATTAAGATGAGATTATCTCAGAACTCCAGCTTCCTATTCAAACTTCCATTCCACCTCAAATAGTGTTGTGTTTATATAGATAGATAGATAGATAGATAGATAGATAGATAGATAGATACTTTATTGATCCCAGAGGGAAATTCAAGGCATCCAGTAGCAGATATACAAACTATACAGAAGTAACAACAGATGCACAAGAGAGTTGTACAGATAGAGACAGAGATACAATATAAAGTATGAAAGCATAAAAATAGAGTCATTAGTGTCTGGGTAAGGTATAAAGTATAAATGGAGGTAGTGGTAAACCATTTGCTGAGCAAATTAAGAAGATGGCTGTTGTCAGCCATACAGACAGTGCAAATACACAGTAATATAAATAATTTATCAGTGCAAAAAGTACAGAATGGAGTAGAATAATAAAATATAAATAGATGTAGGGCATTTAGGAGGGAGTGTGTGCAGAGATGGGGGTGTGTCCATTGGAGTGACCGGAATGAAAGAGTGTCACAGAGTTTTTCATTTCCTGTACTGAGAGGAGTTGAACAGTCTTATGGCCTGAGGGACAAAGGACTTCCTGAGTCTATCTTTGGAGCAGGACTGGGACAGCAGTCTGCCACTGAATGAGCTCCTCTGTCTGATAATCGTGGTGTGCGGAGAATGGTAAGCATTGTCCATGATGTTCAGCAGCTTGCTGAGGGCTCTCCTCTCTGCCAGTGGTGTTAAGGACTCCAGCTCTAGTCCCAGCACAGAACCAGCTTTCCTCACCAGCCTGTCGAGTCGTCCAGCATCCCTCCTGCTGATACTGCCTCCCCAACACACCACAGCATTGAAGAGGACGCTGGCCACCACAGACTGGTAGAACATCAGCAGGAGTTTCTGGCAGATCCTGAAGGACCCGAGCCTCCTGAGGAAGTGTCAGTGTTTACTGAAACAGTCCAGCCTCTCGTCCAGGTGCACACCAAGGTATCTGTAGGACCTGACCACCTCCACATCGACCCCCCTGATGGAGATTGGCTGCTGAGAGGGCCTGGACCTCCTGAAGTCTATACACATCTCCTTGGTTTTGGTGATGTTCAGCTTCAGATGGTTGGTAGTGCACCACTCCACAAAGTCCTCAACCAGGCTTCTGTACTCCCTCTCCTGGCCATTACGCACACACCCCACGATTGCAGTGTCATCAGAGACCTTCTGCATGTGGCATAACTCCGAGTTGTACCTGAAGTCCGATGTGTACAGGGTGAACAGGACTGGAGAGAGAACAGTCCCCTGTGGTGCTCCTGTGCTGCTGATCACCGTATCAGAGGAGCAGTCCCTGATCCTGACATGTTGTGGTCTCCCGGTGAGGTAGTCAGTGATCCAGGTGACCAGGTCCATGTCTACCTCCATCTTCATCAGCTTGTCTCTCAGTAGTAGGGGCTGAATGGTGTTGAAGGCACTGGAGAAGTCGAAGAACATGACCCTCACAGCACCACCCCCCTTGTCCAGATGAGAGTGAGCTCTGTGCAGAAGATGGAGGATGGCTTCTTCCACTCCCACCTTCTCCCGGTACGCAAACTGCAATGAATCCTCAGCATGGTGGACCTGAGGTCTGAGGGGGTTCAGCAGCAGTCGCTCCATGGTCTTCATCTCATGAGATGTCAAAGCAACCGCTGCTGCTGCTGTTGTTCTTGCAGGAGTTCTTTCATATATGAACTGTGAGCTGTATATTATGTATATTGTATATTATGTGTATTGTATATTATGTGTATGGTGAACAGTCAGTTATGTTTATATTGGTTCAGTACTAGAGAGACACAAACTGCCGAAACCAAATTCCGTGTGTGTGCTGACTTACTTGGCCAACAAACCTTATCCTGATTCTGATATGGAGCATGAACAGGTTTGAGAGATGAAAAGTTTCTGATTTTTGCGCACTAATAATGTAATACTGCAGCCAAGAATGTCAATCTATCATCTAGAGCTTTTGTAATTCGGGGTCTGTGGGGTCTAATTTGGGATTTTTAACTATGGGGTCCTCAGATGGTTTTTAAACTGCTGAAACAGACTGTGATGAAATTATATTTATTATTATTAATATTCTTTTTTAGGACCGAGTAAATGGCATCATCGCAACGCTGTTGATTATTTCCATAATTCAGTTCATCATCTCCATCTATGTCTCGACGTTTGCCTGTAGAGCCACCTGCAGCCCTGGACCTTATGTGAGTATTTAGTACTGAGTAATTAGTATAATACCTGATTTTGTTGAGGTATTATTATTTATATTGTCCTCCATTTGTCTCCATTTGACCAGGACTTAAACATGTACTGTCAATGATAAGGGTTTACACATATTTGATATCTACTGTAATGACTCTCCCTGTATATAAACTGAGCTCACCGGAAAAAAAAAAGTCACCTTCTGTGTTTAAGGTGGTAGTAAGTTGAGGCTCCTGCAGATGGCGCTGCAAAGAGGATGATGAGTGTACTATAAATACCTGCGGGTTGTAAGCGACGGGATCCATTGGGAAAAGGTGCTACAGTGCAGGGAATGTCTCGTTCCATGTGTGGAAAATGGCTCCATAGGAGTGACTGCATTTAGGCGACTACAGACTGGTGACTCATTTTCTGTCCGGTCAGCTCAGTATAGAAACTCACCCAGTATATGAACTATGAAGCTTATGAAGCTCTCTGTATGTCTCTAGGTAAATATCACTGTGGTTGCAAACCCAGAAGGAGGTTCAATGGTAAGTCCATTCCCTGTTCACCACAATGGAGAGGTAACTAAGCTGGCGGGAACAGAGTTTGTGAATTTTACCACCTATAGCTTTTATAACATGTACATATTCTGTATGTTACAGTATCCACTGTCTACAGTCAACACCACCACCGTGAACAGTCTACCGATGGACAGTCCTCCACCGTACAGCGAGATAAAAGGCTCTCCAGATTACTGAGACTACACAATGGACTACACGTGTACTGCCCTGTGGAGCCGTACTGCACTGTGTATGTTACGTTTAGCTACATTATACATGACGTACTGCTGATTATCTTCCTGGACTTCATTCTTCATCATGCCACGGTATCAGATCTTGTTAGTTGTTGTGTAAAGGTGGACTGGTCTGATGTTTCACATGTGATGAAACGTCTGTTTTATTGATTTGAAATAAATAAAGAATAGGGCTAGATTGTATGTTAGTATCATTTGGACACGTTCTGTTTTGGTATGAATGATTGGGTTCTAGATTAGGTGTTTTAAATGAGCAGGTTTGAGAGAACCAGAGTTACAGTCCTGTAAGAGTACAGAGAGGGAGAACCAACAAACTGTCAGACATGCTTGGACTGGCCCAACACATATGATAGCAGATGTTCAGCGAGCAGTGGTGTCTTCCATGAGTCTGGCAGACGGCTGCACCACACAGGACTACATGCACACAGACTGTTACCATGACTGTCCTTAACACCACGTCACCATCACCAAAGACTGCAGTGGTGTCGTACCAGACTGTCATGGCAAAATCTGCAGGAACTGTGTGAAGATGTTCAAGCTGCATGGGATGGATTATCACAGGACACCATTAGGAACCTCTACAGGTCCATACCGAGACGTCTGCTTTACGGAGAGACATCTCACTCTCTCTCACACACACATACTGTGCGAGGAATCAACTGATGCCAGCACTTGGGAAATGAGAAATTAAAAAAAAAATGCACTCTGGGTTCTTGTGGGCTGTTATGCTTAATAGTTGGAAGGGCCGAGAGGGTGGAAAGGTTGAGAGTGACTACAATGTGTCAAGTGTAGAGGTCTGAGGGTTAATGCTGTACTTAGAGTGAAGTTACAATCAAATGTCTTACAGTCATGTACCACATATTTACCAGAGCTCAGCTGCCGGTGTACACTGTGTACATGTTCTCTGTTTTACAGTATTCAATGTATGTAAACAACGATACCGCCATGACTAGTCTACCAATGGGAAGTCCACCAGCGGTCTCCGAGATAAAAGCCTAACCAGATCACGGAGACGTCACACTCTCCA